>SZYD01000054.1:0-165912 GCA_009363875.1 Mikania micrantha | reverse complement strand
GTGCATAGGAATGTTTAGAATTGTCAAAAGTAGGATTTTCATGAATGGTTACTATAAATAGTAACTTTTTATCATAAGTTTGCAAATTGATGATATGTATGATAATGTTTGTGCTAACATGCTTCTTGTTGATAATATGATGGTGTATTGAATGATTGATATGTTGAAGGAATGGATTTTGTGTAATATTCATAAGTTACTAAGTATAGTAACTTTATTTTGCTAAGTCGAAGTTTGTCATATGTTTGTTGAATCGAATATGATTATATGATTAATAGGACTAAGATAATGATGTTAGATGATATGGGTTGTTAAACTTGATGAACTATGCTTGTTTGCGCAACTTTCTAATTATAGAAACTTTACACGCAAACTATGCTAACCGACTATGTGTATATGTGCTATGTGATAACATGCTCATTAGGATAATTATGCATGTTAGAATAATCAGAATATGATTTAATGCATGACTTGCCAAATGTGGAAACTTTCCTAAAATAGAAACTTACTATAAATAGTAAGCTTCCTCACGAAAGTGAATTTTGGTATCCGTACACATCACACGACACTAAACCGCACATTACACGAACACTTGATCCAAAACCGTCACCAACGGGTCGTTAGGTCAAACACGGTCAACACGACCCGCATAACAACTTGGAGTTGTTAAACACTAACACGGTCCTGTGAGACCCACGTGTACGTAAACACAAACTCATAACACCTATGTGATATAGATAACTGCTAGCTGGTGAGCTACTCTATTCCATGCAAACACTCTACTCAAACTCAGGTGAGTTTACGGCCCCACTTTTACTATTCAACTGTTTTACTTAACTTTGGGGTGAGAATACCATGCAACTATTTTAGATATATGACTGGTATGTTGTGAAAATCATTTTCGAGTGTAACTGTTATCGCTTAAAGTCCTCACTTATCCTTACCGTTAGTTGTAACACAAACGAGTCGTAATTACGTAGTACTACTGGGTTTGACTAACCCCACTCGGCACCAATGTTGACTGGAGGTCATAACGAGTGTAATTTCGATGTGAATGCGGGTTCAGCGATGACCTGCGGAGGCAAACGGGAACATTCTAGTTTCGGTAAGATGAACTGACACACTCCACGGATCGTAGTATCCAACAACTAAACTTAACATACCCAGTATATGTCTGTTTACTATTTCTGTCTGTCTAAACCTGTGAACTCACCAACTTTTTAGTTGACACTTTTCGCATGTATTCTCAGGTAACTAATGGAGCACACGCTAGGACGCACTCAAGGAAGCCTTAAGGAGGCTGAATGGCATATAGACTCATGTCCTAGGCTTTGTGTGCATTTGTCTGATTTAAACACAGTTTGACTATGTAGTGTCTAGAACAATTTACTTTCCGCTGTAACTTTATTTACTTATGATATTATAACATTTCCGCTGCTTTTGTTATAATCATTCCGCTGCTTTATTTTGAAAACATGTTTATTTTACAAAAATTGTATGATTGTATAACTCATATAGAGTCGTTCTATATGACCATGAGCTGTGATCCTGGCCACGTCACACCCACGTGGACTGACACCACGAGTGGGAATTTGGGGGTGTGACAATATGTAGGGGACAAGCCCCAGCCACCGTCCCACCACATACCGGACTGCTTAACATATTGTTGTTAATGATAATTAAGCGTTTCCCTCCATTCACCTTCGATTTAGATTCTGATTTCCACAATTTGATTTATCTTTGATCTCTTGAGTTCACCATGTATTCATGATTTCCCAAAAGCACTTGTAGAAATATAACATTAAATGTTTAATTAAACTAATAATTAAGCATTTAAATACAACTAAGACATGATGATTGGGCCTTATTTGACTCAATCAATTAGACTTAGTTGGTGGTGGTTGTCCAAGTTGTACCCTCTCACACGTGACCCATATCAGGCATGACTCACAAGGAGTCTACCTGTGTGTGCCGGGATTTTTATGATGCCTATATCAGCTTGACCCACTGGTCTACTATACATGCCGGGACTTTACGAATATCCTTTGATTCTTGATCTCTTTGATTCTCTTGATTTTGATTTCATTTGATAGTTCACGTTGTTGCCCATATAGCTTGACTACAAGAGTCAACTATTTATGCCGGGACTTTATGTGTGTTACACGTGGTCTTGATTTCCATAGAACTGACATCCACCTTGAGTCAAGCATTAATGATTTCATTAGATTTTAATGATTTCATTATTTCAATGATTCACACACAACTATGATTTCCTTGATTTCCTTGAGTCTCTTGATTTTGATCTTTAGAACTTCATGATTTCACAATGATTTTAGATTTATGAATAGGATCCTTTGATTTATTGATCACCACACTGAATTAGTTTCCATTGCATTTGATCTTTAACTTTAGTTCTTTTGATTCCACTTTGAATTTAGATTCTTGAATTGATGGACTAAGGGTTTGTTTAGAGTTTTAAAATTTAACTATTACTCGTAGGAGTAATTTAATTAACTTGTAAGTTAATTCTGCATAGCAATTACCTAGACAGGAGTCTAGGAGTATAAACAAGCATATATATGTAAAACATATAATAAATAAAAGCATTTAAGTAAACAATTTAAATAAAACAGTTTACGCATGCTTCTCAGCCCCGCGTTTGAAAACAAAAATGTTTAGAAAAGGGGCAATGAACTCACCTGTGTTGCTGTGCAAATGATTTATCACAAAATGCGCGCTCGTTGTTGTAAACTAGGTTTCTTCAGTTCCTGATTTGTTTTAAAAGAATTCGAATACGATAAGTATACGTATTAGTCTTCGTATCTAGGGTTTGGTCTCGATGTGCAACTAAGTGTCATATGCTGCTAATGTGATTCTAAGAGTTAATCTAGATAGTCTAGCTTAGATTCCCATTTGTAACCCGTATCCCACAGTTAATCATCCATATCTTAATTAATGTGTTGTTAATTTAACTCATTTTAATTTAAACATAAGGTTAGAAAATCATTTAGTTAAATTTAAACTAGTTCACAATTCATTTTCTTTTATTAAAACATCATTTTATTTAATTAAAATAATATTTAACATATGAAGGGCTTAAGTTAAGGCCATTCGGCCCCATTCGGCCCATTGATAGTCTTTGATTCTTAGTTGATCAGAAATCGAAGTCCTTGAATAATTTGGCATAAATATTAAACCATTTTGGTTAGTTATCCTTTACAATATTTTCCTTCGAGTTTAAGTGCTAATACAAATCAACACCAACCTTTGAATCGTTGTTTTGTTACCACATGAATTGAAGTAAATGTCCACGTGCTTTAAGCCCACCAATTAAGTGTTAACAACGCATGTCTCTCTAACCCAATCCCAGTTATACCTTACCTCGTTAACCCATATTAGCCTCTAAAAGTTTGGTATTGATCTTGGGTAAGAAGAGAAACCCTACTTGACACTCCATGCACACACCACAATCATTCTAGTCATGCATGGGTGCCCGAACTCCCAAGCACACACACGTATATTCAAACCAATCCATACATGTTGGAAATAATTAGAAGTTCGATAATACTTAGGTCCAGAACATGAAGGCAACGAACCTATTGGTCTTGACCATGGGTTCGGCAGTGATGAGGACTATGCGAACCTTTAGGGTTCGACAATGTGTATGAATCGACGAACCTTTAGCCTAAGTTCGGTGCTCTCTGGGTTCGTTCCATCTAAGGTTCGGCCAGAGGACAATAGGTTCGTTCCTATAAGGGTTTGCTGCTAGTTGGTTAGGGCTTCATAGGTTCGTTGCACATAAGGGTTCGTGGGTCTAAAGCTTCGGCTAGGTGATGGTTCAACTAACTAGTAAGAAGGCTCAGCTAAACCCACTTCAGTTTGAATAGGTTCGGTACAGATTGGTGGGGTTCGGCCATTTCAAGGGTTCGGCTAGCAGAGGCGGTAGCTGATAAGAGGTTCGTGGCTTTGTGAAACTTCCCAGGTAGGTTCGGCCACCTCTAGGTTCAGTCACCTACACCTTCTCCCTTCACGAACCAGGCGACCATGGCTGATCCGCTTCACCATCTTCGAACTATAGGTCCTGAAAGTGGTTTCTAAGGATACCCAATCGTTTAACTAGTAAATCTCAATGTTACTACGTGTCTAATTCGGTTAAAACAACAACAACTTAGAGGGTTCGTAATACCCACTCAAAACCGAAAATAAAATGAATATTTACCTCAAAATCTACGGATAAAATCTTGAATATCTTGTACTTTCTTGATCTACGTGAAGAGCTGATCGTTTTGACTCCAAGAATGCTTGAAATGGTGGAGATGTGAAGGAGAAATGTGAGAGAGAAGTTGGGATTTTTAGAGAGAGAAAGCTAGAGAGAGTGACGAAATTTTTGAGTTGAATGGGTTGGTGGTGGTGGTTGTGATCTTTAATGATCACATTTAATGTTTTCAAAATACCCAGGTAGGTTCGGTCTCGTTCGGTTTCGCGAAATATGTCGGTTTCTCGTAAACTTCATAATGAACGACTCGAAATTAAAATAAGATTTACAGTATCAAACTAGGTTGTGATTCCTAATAAATTAACTAAATATCTTTCATTTATTTTAAATTTTCAGAAAGATTAAATTTACTGTTTAAAATTGAATCGTACTGTCATCGCGCGTATTCGTTCGAATCGTCACTCGTACGAACATGACGATAACTATACTTTCCATTATTGTTTTCTAATTATCGGATATCATTCAGAATGTTAAACTTTCAGATTTATTCGTACAGATCGTCACATATACGAACCTTTACAATCGGGTCCGCACCTTGAATTCCATCGAACCTTTACAATCGGAATACGGCTTCGCCTCAGTTGCTTAACCTTGCGATCCATAATCTCCAAAGGTTCCTCAATAAAGTGTAACTGTTCGTCGACTTGAATTTCTTCAATTGGAATGACGAGTGATTCGTCAGCAAGGCATTTCTTTAAGTTTGAGACGTGAAACACGTCATGCACACCACTGAGTTCATCTGGTAATCTCAGTCTATACGCCACAGGACCAATGCGTTCAATGATCTCGAACGGTCCCACGTACCGTGGTGCTAACTTGCTTTTCTTTCCAAAACGTACTACACCTTTCCATGGGGATACCTTCAACATGACCCGGTCTCCCACTTGGAATTTCAACGGCTTGCGCCGTTTGTCGGCGTAGCTCTTTTGTCTGCTCCTGGTAGCTTGTAGTCTTCGTTGAATCTGGGCAATCTTGTCAGTGGTTTCCTGAATAAGCTCTGGCCCAGTTATACGGTTGTCTCCAACTTCAGTCCAACAGATCGGTGATCGACATTTTCGACCATACAAAGCCTCGAATGGTGCACATCCGATGCTACTGTGATAACTGTTGTTGTTGGAGAATTCAATCAGTGGTAAATGAGAATCCCAATTCCCACCGAAATCCAAAACACAGGTTCTCAGCATGTCCTCCAGGGTCTGAATTGTACGTTCGCTTTGACCATCCGTTTGAGGATGATAAGCTGTACTCAGATTTAACTGTGTCCCTAGAGATTTCTGTAACGATTGCCAGAACCTTGATGTGAATCTGCTATCTCTATCAAAAATAATGGACAATGGCACACCGTGGCATACCACTATCTCGTTTATGTACAACCTCGCCAATTTATCCATCGTGTCTCACGCATCGGCAAGAAGTGAGCAGATTTCGTTAAACGATCAATGATAACCCTGATCGTATCATGACCACTGGAAGTGCGGGGTAGCTTGGTAATGAAATCCATAGCTATTTGTTCCCACTTCCAGAGCGGAATTTCAAGCTGTTCCAGTAAACCAGACGGTCTCTGGTGTTCCGCCTTTACCTTCGCACACGTAAGACAGTGACCGACGTACTCGGCTATGTCTTTCTTCATTTCAGGCCACCAATAAAATCCACGCAAGTCTTGGTACATTTTATCTGCGCCTGAATGAACAGAGTATTTAGTCTTGTGTGCCTCATCGAAGATAAGTTTTCTCAATTCATCTGTCGCCGGGATCCATATGCGATCCTGGTAGTAGATCACTCCATCAGGCTCAAATTGTTTCTCTGCTCCAAAATCTAATTCTTTCTTCAAGTTTCCTTGATTGACTGATTCCTGTTGTGCTTGAATGATCTTGTCTCGTAAACTCGTCTGCACAGTCATTCCCATTGCTCTGACGCGCAAGGGTTTGACCCGTTCCTTCCGGCTCAAGGCATAAGCTACAACGTTCGCCTTTCCCGGATGATACTTGATTACACAGTCGTAATAGTTTAGAACTTCAAGTCAACGTCGCTGTCACATGTTGAGCTCCTTCTGATCAAAGATATGCTGCAGACTCTTGTGATCAGTATATATGGTACACTTAGTGCCATATAGGTAATGTCTCCAAATCTTTAGTGCGAAGATTACAGCTCCCAGTTCCAGATCATGAGTAGTGTAATTCTTCTCATGAATCTTTAACTGTCTTGATGCATAGGCGATAACTTTGTCCCGTTGCATTAACACGCAACCAAGTCCCTGATGGGAGGCATCACAATATACAACAAAGTCATCACAGCCCTTTGGGAGAGATAGAATTGGAGCATCACATAATTTCTGTTTCAATGTCTGGAAAGCATCTTCTTGTTTCTGCTCCCAGACAAACGGTTCACTTTTCTGAGTTAACTTAGTGAGAGGCAAAGCTATCTTAGAAAAGTTTGAGATAAACCTTCTGTAATAACCCGCCAATCCCAGAAAAGACCATATCTCCGTCGGTGTCTTCGGAGTGTCCCAGTTCTTTATCGCCTCGATCTTGGCAGGATCCACGTGTATTCCCTCGCTGTTGACTACGTGACCCAGAAATTGAACTTCTCTTAGCCAGAATTCACATTTAGAGAACTTGGCATAAAGTTTCTGTTCTTTCAACAGTTCCAAGATCTTCCTGAGATGTTGTTCATGATCTGATTTGCTCTTGGAATAAATCAGTATGTCATCAATAAAGACAATGAAAAACTGATCCAGATATGGCTTGCACACTCGGTTCATGAGATCCATGAAAACCGCTGGTGCATTTGTCAATCCGAAAGGCATCACCATGAATTCGTAATGCCCATATCTGGTTCGGAACGCCGTCTTCGGTATGTCTTCGTCTGGAACTCTGAGCTGATGATATCCAGACCGCAAGTCAATCTTCGAGAAGTATTGAGCTCCTTGCAGTTGGTCAAACAAATCATCAATCCTCGGCAATGGATACCGATTCTTGATGGTTAGTTTGTTCAGCTCACGATAGTCTATGCACATCCGAAACGATCCGTCTTTCTTCTTCACGAACAAGACCGGAGCTCCCCAAGGTGAGTAGCTCGGTCTGATGAAACCTTTATCAAGTAGCTCCTGTAACTGATTTGATAATTCCTGCATCTCTGAAGGTGCTAACCTGTAAGGAGATTTAGCAACAGGAGTTGCTCCAGGAACTAAGTCAATACGAAACTCTACCGGTCGCGCAGGAGGCAAACCAGGTAGGTCTTCAGGAAATACCTCCGGATACTCTTTCACTACTGGTATGTCTTGAATCTTTTTCTTGTCCTTCTCCTTTTCCACCACATGAGCCAGAAACGCCACGCACTTCTTCTGTAGACACTTACGCGCCTGTATGCAAGAGATGATTTTGACACTTCGTTTTGCTTGATCCCCTTTGACTTCCAACACACGATCATCCGGTAATGGAATTCGAAGCAGCTTCTCAGAACAGATGACTTCCACTCGATTAGAAGAAAGCCAATCCATTCCAACAATGATGTCGAAACTACCCAACTCCATCGGTATCAAGTCGATGGTAAATGTGTGACCATTAAGTGTCAATGGGCAGTTCCTGCATATAGTACTAACTGTGACCTGTTTCCCGTTAGCTACTTCTATAATGTAAGGGGAGTCTAACTGTTCCTCTATAGACTCTAGTTGACATGCAAAATCGGTAGAGATAAAACTCTGATCCGCACCAGTGTCAAATAAAACAGATGCATAAAAGTCGTGTAAGAGAAATGTACCAGTGACCACATTCGGGTCTTGGCGTGCAGCTGGTGCTCCTATGGCAAAAGCTCTTCCACGGGGTGCTGGAACTGCCTGTTGTGCCTTCTTCGGGCAGTTCTTTGCAAAGTGGCCATGTTCGCCACAGTTATAGCATCCACCGTTGTTTTGATTGGCTGGTGGAGGGAGAGCTAAAGCAGCATTGTTGACTGCTTGGTTTGGTGTTCTCCTGCACTGTTGGACCCAGTGTGCATATCTTCCACATCCCGTGCACTGACGGCATTGGTTGGTTGCAGCATGATGATACTGGCACTTGGTACATAAAGGATGTGGGCCAGTATATTGTTTCTTGGGCACATTCTGCGGTGCCATGGCTACTTGATTGAGTGGAGTAGAAACAATGTAGTTCTTGATGTTCTTTTGTTTCTTATTCTGGTGATGGTGGGGTTTCTTTGAAGACTCTTCCTTGCGTTTGCCAGTGTCAGCCTCTCTCTTCAGAACTCCAGAGGCTACCATAAGATCAGTGAGTTTCCCAGACAAACTCACAGCGGACTCTACAGTGACAAGGTTTGCTGCAACAACTAAACCCCGAATGCAGGCGGGGAGTCCACCCACATATCTATCAATCCTCTTCTCTAAAGTTGGTACCATGTCTGGCACCAAAGCAACCAGCTCGCTGCTAGTTGGTTAGGGCTTCATAGGTTCGATGCACATAAGGGTTCGTGGGTCTAAAGCTTCGGCTAGGTGATGGTTCAACTAACTAGTAAGAAGGTTCGGCTAAACCCACTTCAGTTTGAATAGGTTCGGTACAGATTTGTGGGGTTCGGCCATTTCAAGGGTTCGGCTAGCAGAGGCGGTAGCTGATAAGAGGTTCGTGGCTTTGTGAAACTTCCCAGGTAGGTTCGGCCACCTGCACCTTCTCCCTTCACGAACCAGGCGACCATGGCTGATCCGCTTCACCATCTTCGAACTATCGGTCCTGAAAGTGGTTTCTAAGGATACCCAATCGTTTAACTAGTAAATCTCAATGTTACTACGTGTCTAATTCGGTTAAAACAACAACTTAGTGGGTTCGTGATACCCACTCAAAACCGAAAATAAAATGAATGTTTACCTCAAAATCGACGGATAAAATCTTGAATATCTTGTACTTTCTTGATCTACGTGAAGAGATGATCGTTTTGACTCCAAGAATGCTTGAAATGGTGGAGATTTGAAGAAGAAATCTTAGAGAGAAGTTGGGATTTTTAGAGAGAGAAAGCTAGAGAGAGTGACGAAATTTTTGAGTTGAATGGGTTGGTGGTGGTGGTTGTGATCTTTAATGATCACATTTAATGTTTCCAAAATACCCAGGTAGGTTCGGTCTCGTTCGGTTTCGCGAAATATGTCGGTTTCTCGTAAACTTCATAATGAACGACTCGAAATTAAAATAAGATTTACAGTATCAAACTAGGTTGTGATTCCTAATAAATTAACTAAATATCTTTCATTTATTTTAAATTTTCAGAAAGATTAAATTTACTGTTTAAAATTGAATCGTGCTGTCATCGCGCGTATTCGTTCGAATCGTCACTCGTACGAACACGACGATAACTATACTTTCCAATATTGTTTTCTAATTATCGGATATCATTCAGAACGTTAAACTTTCAGATTTATTCGTACAGATCGTCACCTATACGAATAATCCGTCAATTTAGCATTCACGTAACGACATCCGTGTTGTTTTGTTCTGTAAGGCCTCACATACGTTTATACATAATAAAATCCTAACACATAATCTCATGATGGTTCTGTGTTGCCGTATAATTATCTGACTGACGAACCATGTTTTCTAAGTTTTGTATCTCTGTAATGATTCAGAATTTGCTGTTTGATAACACGAATTGATAATGATATATGATACTAATATGAAATACACTGAAATACGTAAAGTTTATATCTGATTACTGTTCATGGCACTGTTGAGATCACTGTTCCGGTACTGGTTCCGGCACTGATGTTACATTTTTTTTCAAACATGAATACGAACCTATTTAGAAACATGTTACACGATAAGACCTATTTAGGGACACGATAAAAATCCCAAACTTATATTTTGAAAATGTTAAAAAAATGTAAACAAGTTATCATGTGTTTAGCATGTCATTAAGATATTAACATGTGTTTAGACAAATTAAAAATGTCATTAACAAGTTTAAACATGTTGTTGGCATGTTTAAACATGTGCTTAACTAGGTATAAACATATTACCAAGGGTTGTTAACCGATTAATAGGTCTAAACAAGTTGTTATCATGTATTTTGTTGGTAAAATTAATAAGAGTAACGAAAATAAAAAAAATGCAAAATTATAAATGAGGAGGAAGAAGAAGAATAGATGGATTTTTATCAACAACTTAAACAAAAAAACTTCTACTAAATCAGTAAAATAACAAACAAACAAACGGACTTATTTTGACCCAACTTTCTAAGTTTGAATTAACTAATTAACATATTTAGCCTGTTTAGACATGATTTTTAATTTTTATCGTGTTTTAAGTGAATATGTTTATGACACAAAACATATTAAGCTCAAACACGGAACTAGTTAACTTCGTGTCATGTCATGTTAACATGTTCGTGTCAAAAATTGTCGACCATATCTTTCTTACAAAAACAAGTATACATTTATAAATAAAGTCAATCAGAGGGTTTCAATCCACACTTGTCGGCTAAAGAGATTAAGGGTCTGTTTGGTATGAATGAATGGAATGGATGAAAGAAGGGAATGGACAATGGAATGGAATGGACGTGGCAAAGAAATGGATCATTACCATTCCATTGTCATGTTTAGTTACATATAGAAATGAAATGATTTATTACTTCTTGTTGTTTGATAGACATGAGAAGATAAAAGAATGAAATACAAATTACGAGTCGAGTCATGGTTTTAATCATTGTTCGAATCAGGGGTCGGGTCGTGGGTCATGGGTCGAGTCATGGTTCGGATCATCGTTCAGTTATTGTTTAGCTCATGGTTCGCTCATGAGGCGTTTCATGGATTGGGTCATAGTTTGGTTTGTGGATCGGGCCGTTGTTTGGGTCATGGGTCGGGTCATGGTTTGGTTCATGGGTTGAGCCATTGTTTGAGTCAAGGGTCGGGTAATTGTTTTAGTCATGGATCAGCTCATGATTCAGGTCATGGTTCGAGTCATGGTTTCGGTTATGGTTCGAATCATGGTTCGGGTCATGATTCAGGTCAAGGGTCGGGTCATGGTTCGGGTCATGGTTTTGGACATGGGTCCGGTAATGGTTTTGGACATGGGTCAAGTGACTGGTCAGATCATTCATTCAAGAGAAGGAATGAAAAAAGACACCCTACTCTAAGGAATAAAAATCATCAAAAGTAAAGGAATCGCATTCCTTGTGGATTGGTGCATTACATTCCTATGTGGTAACCAAACACGTTTCCTTTCATTCCAACGTAATGACTCGTTTCATTCCACCATTCATTCATGCATACCTAACACTACCTAAAATCTTAACCAATGCTCTAGGCCAACTTATCCGATATTCCGATGGTCCAAAGCTTGACGTAACAGACTATTCGACATACACGATAAGTCAATAAAGTCAATTATATTAGACTTACATATTAAACGAACTTATATGTTTATTTTCTCTGGGTTCAAAGCTCGGCACCATCCAATTTTCTCTCGATTTACCTCTCTTATGTTAGCCGTGTGACCAGTTAATGAGAGACGCCTAATGATGACGTTCATAATTTTTTGATATGTTTATTTTGAGTTTAGTTAAACTTATCAATTTAATAATGTTTGTTTTTCAACAATCTTTAATTCTTTTTCTTTAAATACGGAATTCCAAATCTAGGATCAGGTAATGTGACAAAGATGTAAACAAAAGAAAGGTTTTCATGAGAATAAAAGAAGAAAAGAAAACTAACAGGAGAGTAAAGAAGAAGATCTCTACTTTTACCAAATCTACCCTCAGACCTTGGATTTGGATTTGGATTTGGATTTCCTCACACTCCAACTAACACCCATTTCACTTTCCAAACTAAATTCCCATCTACACATTCAGTAACCAATCAAACACACATATCTTCCTCTCCCCTTCATTTTCTTCTTTATTACATTTTAGAAACAATTATCCCCAAATCACCATCTTTCTTGATCTGGGTTCTGTGTTTCTTGCTATCAGGATATGCTTTAACTGCAAAGCCTCTTTCTATTTCTGATACCTTACATGGTTAGTTGATTTCGTCTTAATCTGATTGTGTTTCAAGATCAGTATGTTCTGCTTAAACATGTTTCACTTATTGGGTTTTGCATCAAATCTAATTATTGCTCAGTTATTTTCTCAAATTCTGGTTTCTTGGATCTAGTTTTTTTTATTCAATATATGCCTGTTTTATGCTCTCTAGGGTTCTGATACAAAATATCAGTTTATCACTATCTCTACTTTTAACTCGATCCATTTGGGAAATCAAAAAGTTTTCATCTTTAGGGTTCTTGATGATTAAATTTATTCAAACAAACGGTGGGTTCTGTTCAATGTACCTAATACCCATGATTCATTTCTCTAATACAGTTTCTTATACTGTGTGTTTGATGTAAAGATGTGGATTAGATTATAATTTTCTTGATTTTAACTTGGCAGAATTTGTGACTGGTTCTATAAGTTTCTTGATCTGTTCAAGCATGGGTAGGGGTAGAGCTAAAGGGAAAAAGTTTACTTTAACAAACAATAACGATGATCCTGCGAGCGGAGAAGACGAAAAGATCCCATCTCAGAAACGAAGGGGTCGGCCTCAAAAGTCACTAATGGATGAAGTTGAAGAAGATGTTGATAAGATAGAAGAAGACGAAGAAGATGATGATGATGATTTTGATGTGAATGGGAAGAGGAAACGAACCAAAGAGGAAAAAGAAAAAGGCAAATTGGTAAAAGAGGAAAGCCCGAATGGAACCCGATCCAATGGTTTTCGCCAAATCGGAAGTAGAAGGAAGAACAAGCCTCATCGAGCAGCTGAAGTTGGTGTCGAATGCAAGTGAGAAATGACAAATATGCAGCACCTATGAGCTATCGCCCATGGTGTTGGGTTTTAGTTCTCTTTTGTTTTTTTGTCAAGTGTTATGTTTGTTAATTTGATTATTAGGAGGCTTTTAAGTTTTGACCAAACATTTAAGCCTATTGTTGATTTATTGCATACATCTGTTGGTTTTTATGTTAATCGGGCCGATGAAGAATGAACTGTTATTTTGTTTCGGGTTTGCTTCGAAATATTATGTGAATTTATGCTATGCATGATCTTATCACAGGTCAAACGACTCAAACTTGTTGATTTAAAACAATGTATTGAGGCACAATGAATGTGGGCCCACCTTTTTTTTTTTTAGGAATTTAATTGCTTTAGTATTTTCGGTTATATATAATTATATGTTTGGTCAAAATAGAGTTGTATGATAAGAAACCAATCAGTTTCGGTTAACATGTTTTGTGATAGATTTAGGTGGTGATGCTAATTAGTAGAATTAGATAGTGGAAGTTGTTGAGATTTCACTCTCAACAGTGGACCAAATTAATGGGCTGTCCAAACTAATGGGCTGGAGACCCTGTTAGCTATGTGGACCAGCTTGTTGTACTTTTTGTGGCCTAGCCCATAATAGCCATGTTAAGAGTTCAATAATTGATTGTCTAGTGGTTATATCAATTATAGAGTTTAAGGTGTGGTTGCATGAGGCTTCAGGCGCTGTTATGATGTGGTCCAAAGTTAACTAGTGAGCTGTAAGGCCCGTTAGGGATGTGGACCAACTTGAAGTACTTTTTGTAGTCTAGCCCTTAATGGCTTAATAGGCTGCCAATGAAGAACTAGCACACTTGAGAGAGGCTTTACCTCTTAGAATGAGAGATCATGAGTTCTAACTCATGTAATGGTGTAATTAGTTTAGAATAGTTTAGAGGAAGATAATCTTTGTTGTTCAAAAGAAATGGCTTAATAGGCTTGTTTAGAGGTGGGTAAAAAAACCCGTAACCGGCAACCGGAACCGAAACCGGTGGGTACGGGAGGTTCCGCATTCTTAGAGGTATTGGAACCGGAACCAAAAAAAAGGGAACCGGTTCCACCTTTACCCGGCCAAACCTGAACTAGTTGGTAACTTTGTTGACCGAAACCATTTGTAACCGGAACCGGTTTAAAAAAACGGTTTGCCCGCCTCTAGGCTTGTTTAGTGGCTAACACTTAACCGATTGCCATGAGAGATAAAAACTAGCTCACATTTCTAAACGGCCTAAAAAACCGATATTATTAATATTTTATTTTTATTATTTATCATTATCATTATTTTAATTTTTTTGGGCAAAGAAGGTTAATTTCTTCGATCTTGATTACTTCTCAAATCCTTCGCAAATTTCTTTAATGAATTATGAATAAGTTATAAGCATAAGTAAAATATGCATACAAATATTAATAATACAAATGCATATGGTTAAAAGGTATGGTAGGTAGAGCATGCAATTAGCTAAGGTAGACATGGCGTGCATTTCATTGGTCAGAAATAATCATACGTTCCCTGGGTTTCTACTTCAAAGATTATTTATTATTTTAATAGAATAATTCACTACTAAAAATGCTTTTTGTACTTATTAAAATTGTTATCGTAAAATATTAACAAATAATTTTTTGACATACTCTATTACTACTTTTAAAAAATTATTATAAATTATTAAAAATAATTAAAGTAAAAAAAAAAGCGGAAGAAAAAAGGGAAAAATAAAAAGAATTTAAAAAATTAGTAAATTACAAAAAAAAAATTAACTTTATACATAGTTGCATATTTAATCTTTACTAGTAAAGTCAAAATAATTATTTTAGAAAATTTAACTGGAAAGTTAAATTTAGTTATTGAAAAAAGACCTAATTATTACAAAAATAAAGATAAATGGATGTCTCATATAATTATTAAATTTTAATGATAAAAGCTAAAAGTTGATATATATACAAGACGTTTTATGTAGTTAATCTAATAATTAAAATAAAAAATACATATTTAGGACTACGGTTTAAGTAAAACATAATAAACGAAAAATGTATTTTAGCATACATGTAGTTAATAGAGCTTATAAATTTAAATTCATGCAGGATTACGAAATAATTGAATAATCTGAATTTTTTTAAAAAAAAAAATTGTAGAAACAATAAAAACACATGAATTCAATCGAGCCACCTAATCACGCTACATTCATGACCGAACTAATAATTAATGGATCATTTTAATGATCGACTAGCAGCGGCCTAAATAATAACCCTGGGTCTAAAGGTGCATACTCAATCGCTCTATCTATGTGAGCGGGACCCCAGCCAAAACATCACGTTGCGATGACCATAATTCGACCCTAAAAGTTTAATATACATACGGGCGTACTAAAATATTATTTATTTATTTTTTTGTCATTTTCATGTCTAATTAATAGAAAACACTATAAATATGAGTTAAACCCCAATCATTTGGTCGAAAATATATAGTTATATATATAGATACATTTTCTAGTAAATTAAACTAGCTAGTAATTAATTAAGAATGTATTTAGAGGGTATTTTTGGGTTGGTGATTTATGCATTTTCAATAATTAAAGGGTTGGAAGCAATTTCCAGTGTTGGTTTACCTCCCAACTGGGCTTTAGCTACAATTAACCGTTCTAGTTTCCCTAATGAGTTTATTTTTGGTTCTGCATCTTCTTCATTTCAGGTAATTAATAAAATTTAGTTTCTATTATTATATTAAATTTGTTATAAATAGTTATATTAATTATAATGTAAGTATTTATATGTGTTGTTGGTGTATATACGCAGAATGAAGGTGGAGCAAATGATGATGGTAGAGCTCCAAGTATATGGGATACTTTTACTAGAAAACATTCGGGTACGTATTTAGTTAATTTATAAGTTGTCGATCATATTTTTGTTTTTATAAATATTGCTTGATTATGCATTTAACGGGTTTTATTATTGCCAGACAAGATTGTTGATCATAGTAACGCAGCTACCGCTACTGATAGTTATCATCGATACAAGGTTTGTTTTTACCTTTTGTTAATTACAAAAATTACATATTCCCATTTCGTAAACAAAAGAAAAAACGTCTAATCTTGATCGTATAACTCTCTCATTAAATGTTTGTATGCCATCTTTTATTAGATACTAACTTATTGACCCATTTATTGCAAAAGCTTATTTGTAAAATCATATAAAATAATACAAATCAACAATTAAGATTTAAAAATAGTAAAATATTTTTTTTAAGATAAGTTTTTGTTGTTTAATTTGAAGAATAAAGTTATATATAGTTAATTTAACTGAGATGGAATGAATAAATTTAATAAACATGTTATAAATACCAAAGTTATTTTTTTGGTGTAGAATTGGAAATATATAGACATGTTAACCCTATTAGATAGATGAATGTTAGAATAAATATAGAAGAATAATTTAAGTTTTAAAAATATCAAATAATTTTAAATAATTGACTTTTTTTTATTTAATTGACTAATATAAACATAAAATAAGATAAAATAAAAAAAATTTAAAATTAAATAACCGAAATTAAAACTATAGAAAGATGTCAAAACTAGTTATTTTAAATCATTAACGGTATTTGCTTAATTAAATAATAAATTTTAAAAATTACACATAAGAAAGAGAAATTCATTTTTGTGATTTAATGTTTAGGGTAGCCAAAAAAATTTTGTGCCATTAAAAAATAGTATAGATTTCAAAAAATAGATAAAAGATAGAATAAATATGTCTTTGCAAACAGTTATTCATTATTGCATATAAATTAGTTAAATAGAAGTGTAGAGTTTAAAATTTTCAATTGTAAAGTATTATTAACGAAAATATAAATGATGATTAATTATGTTAAATACAAGAATAAGAATTGAATTTTGTAAACAACTATTTTATAATCATAACATATAAAAATATGAATAATCATTGGTTTAATTAGAGTTTAAATATAAAAAAAATTCATTATCATTAATATAAAAAAAATAAATATTATTATTTTAAATTAGATAGTTTAATTTGATTATATTAATTAAGTGAATATTATGTTTAAAATATTAATAATTAATATAATGGGTACATGTGACACCATTTTTTATTTCTCTAATTATTTCATGCCAATTAAGTGGCAAGTAGTTTAACTAGAAGAAAACAAGCTAAGGGACAAAATGTTATTGTTTTATTACAGAAATATAGATATAGAAACATAAATATATATAAATTTATTATAAAGTATAGATTTATTTTTCCATCTATATCCAATTAATAGCTTTAATTTTATTTAATTTGGTTAATAATATGATTACATAATTAGTCAAACTCTTTAATTTTTCATACAACGTTTTTAAGAAATATATGATATGTTCTTAAAAATAAATAATTTTAAATTTTGCTAATTTAATTAACATGTGTATTACACAAATTTTAACCTACTGTACATACACACATCATCATATTCCCACATGCTAGGTTTTAAGGAAATATAATGAACTTTCTTTTATATATGAAAAAAACCCAATTTAAATCCATTTTAAGGTCACAAAAATATTGCTGGATTTTGCTTCTTATTTTCATTCTAAACTATAGCATTTGAATTTAAAGGAGGATGTGAAAATGTTGAGGCAAATGAGTATGGATGCATACAGTTTCTCAATCTCATGGTCTCGAGTTATACCACGTAAATTAATGTCTTTTACTGTTTTTTTTTTTTTTTTTATTCTCTTTAGAATATATTATTGGTAGTGTGTGTGTGTGTATAAAAGGGTATTTTGAAATGTAGTTTTATTATTTTTGCAGTTGGGAAAATAAGCAGCGGGGTTAATGAGCATGGAATTTCGTACTACAATAATCTCATAAACGAACTACGATCAAATGGTTATTTCTAATTTTTCTTGTATATATTTTAATCGATCAATATCATTAATAATCATTGTTTTCATGATATATAGATATTGAACCCGTTGTTACTCTATTTCACTGGGATCTTCCTCAAGCTCTAGAAGAAGAGTACGGAGGATTCTTGAGTTCTCGTGTTGTGTAAGTAGCTAATATAATTATAGACATAAATATAAAATTATACTGTATATATATTATAGTTAATTAACAAAATGCGAAATCATAAACAAATTAATTGCTTTCATAATAAATGTGACAATTACTCAAATCATGTATGTTTGTGTTTTTACAACAAAAAAGTAAATAAATATAACTTTTTTAAAAAAAAAAAAAAAAAGCAAAGCCAACATATCATTCATAGCAAAACAATACAAAGCCACAAAAGCCCAGCCAGTAGCTGGCCCCACAACAAAACCAAAACAAACTACAGTTGGTAAAGTTGTTAATGAAACACACACCAGCTATATAAGAAAGAAAACTGCAAGCAAAAACTGCGCCAATTCTTCCATCCCGCCATAGAGAAATGTGATCGGTTTCGAAGCCATATATATGACAGTTCTTTTACCTCTTCAATTATTGAAAACCATGGCTTGTTTATACCTTTGAATATTTTCTCGTTTCGTGCCAACCAGGTTTTTTCCATAACGTTGTTTGAAAGATTAAATTCATTACCTATTTCATTTTTTTCTCCCCACCACTGATATTAGCATTATCCAATAATCCTTCCACTGATTCATAAATAGTTGGACACGGAATCTTCAACCATCTACATGTCTGCCACCAGATTACCCTTGCCACCACACATGTTACTAACAAATGAGCTGCTGACTCCTCCAACATTACACAGTTCGGACACATCGACGGACCAACTTCCATCCCTCGACACAGCAATGCATCCTTGGTTGGAATTTTATTCATACATGCTCTCCAAACAAACACATTGACCTTCTTTAGCACCCAATTATTCCAGAAAAATAATCGACCGAACTGTGATTGATATGTACTATCTTCTATCGCACTTCTAACAGCCTTAACCGAGAAATCATTCCCAAACTCATTCTGCCAATACCATTTATCTTCTTTGTCATCTAACACCGCTGCATTCAACATTCTCATAATCGACCCCACCTCCCCCCATTCTTCCTGTGTTATGGATCTCTCACCCACACCCACTTCCAATTCAAAGTTTCCCCATTGTAATTTTCCCTCACCAATGCCTTCTTATTCTTTGCTAATCTAAAGATTTGTTGATGCGAATCACATAATGGAGAATCATTCATCTCCTTTCCCAACCTCACACTTAAGTTTTTCTTGAATCATTACTTTGGCTTTAACGAGGTATTTATTAACATCACCATATTCTTCCATACATCTGTCACAGTTGACTTTACTGGTACTCCTTTAAACCATCTTACACCTTCATGTATTGCTTTTATCACCTTCACCCATAATTGGTTTGGCTTCGCTTCAAATCTCCAGTGCCATTTCGTAATCAATGCTAAATTCAAGTCTTTTAGCCCACCCAACCCTAAGCCTCCATTACCTTTAGCTGTCACCATTTTGTCCCACGCCACCCATCTAATTTTGTTCCTATTTCCAGCTCCACCCCAAATAAACCTTCTGCGAATTCCTTCCAATGTTTTTATGACTTTTTCTGGTGCCTTGTATATTGACATGAAGTATGTTGGTAAACTCCCCATCACAGCTTTTGCTAATGTTATCCTTCCCCCAGAGATAACCATTTAGCCTTCCAATTTGACAGCCTATCATTAAATTTTTTTACTACAGGTTCCCAATATTTCACCCTATTCATATTTGTTCCAACCCACATACCCAAGTAGCTAAAAGGTAGCTCCCCCTATTGACATCCTAACTCCTCTTTAACACCCTCCAACACCCCCTCCCCAAGCCCAATCCCATAAATCTTACTTTTCTTTATGCTTATCCTCAGTCCTGAAGCTACATAGAAGCATCTTAACACATGTGAAAGATTCCTCCATTCAAGCCTTGATCCATTTCCAACAAAAATCACATCATCCGCATAAAACAGATGTGACGCTATTGGCCCATTTTTCGGTAAACCAATACCCCTGAACAACCCTCGCTCCACCCTTTTATTCATCATAACATGCAATGCTTCCATAACTAATACAAATAAAAATGGAGATAAAGGGTCACCTTGTCTTAGCCCTCTTTGAAACATAAACTCCTTGATTGGAGACCCATTAATTAATACAAACGCCTTACCCGGAAATAATACTCCCATTATCCAGTTTTTCCACCTACTTGGAAAACCCATGTTCTTCATAATGGAAAACAAGAATTTCCAATTCACAGTATCATAGGCCTTCTCAAAATCAACCTTAAAAAATATAATCTCCTTTTTTTCTTTCTTCCCCCATGCCCAAATCTCATTCACGATTAACGGCCCATCAAAAATATTCCTCCCTTTAATGAAAGCAGACTGTGTCTCCGACACCACCTTATCCAACACTACCTTCAACCTATTAGCCAACACCTTTGAGATTATCTTTTGATTTACTCCAATAAGCGATATTGGTCTAAAATCCGCAACAGTTTCTGGATCCAACACTTTCGAAATTAATGCTATGAAAGAACTAGCTCCTTTCTTAATACATCCATGCTGAAATAAATATAGCTTAAAATTGTAAATTGAAGACATCTATATTTGGGTTGTAAATGACGGAATTCATTTCAATAATTGGAGGCGAATGGTCGTATCTCTTATCTCCTTATTTTATTGTTTTTGAACGGCGAAGGTCTCAATCATGTGAACCCACTGTTTCCAGGTCATGTCATCAAAATCTAGTTATCTAGACCTCCCATGAGCCACCACTACCATCCCAGGAGGAAACCACTACCATCCCAGGAGGAAACCCCACTTGGAAAACACTCTGACCCCCCCCCTCAGACCCATATTTCGCTGCGGGAGGGATTTGAACCCAAGACCTGCTATTTGAAAGAATCCTGGGGTACCATTGAGGCAATGTCTCATTGGTCTTATCTCCTTATTTTAATAACTCGATTTTGATAAGATTTATAAAGTTTCTCAATTTTGATATAATTACTCTCACGGTCTCACTATATTGACTCTCTCATAGACTCATACTTTATAATAACTAGGTTTAAACCCACCCGCGCGTTGCGGCGGGTTATCACAGTATACTTCCGATAACGGGTATTATACATCATTTGCAAAATCATAAGTTACATAACAAAATCAAATCTCTCATCACAAACTCTATACAATTATATATATATATATATATACACACATTATATTATACAAAATCGAAAAAACAAAATTTAAAAGTTTTAGTGGGCAAAATTAAATAAACAAAACTATATATTATATAAAAGTTTTAGTGACCAAAATCGAAAAAACAAAACTTTATATTATATAAAAGTTTTAGTGGCCAAAATAAAAAAAAAACTTTAAAAAGTTTTAGTGGCCAAAATCGAAAAAACAAAACTTTATATTATATAAAACTTTTAGTGACCAAATTCGAAAAAACAAAATTTTACTATTAAGTTTTAGTGGCCAAAATCGAAAAAACAAAACTTTATATTACATAAAAGTTTTAGTGGCTAAAATCGAAAAAAAAAAAACTTTATATTATATTAAAGTTTTAGTGGCAAAAACCGAAAATGTAACTTTAAAAGTTTTTGTGGCCAAAATCGAAAAAACAAAACTTTATATTATATAAAAGTTTTAGTGACCAAAATCGAAAAAACAAAACTTCACTTTTAGTGGCCAAAATCGAAAAAACAAAACTTTATATTATATAAAAGTTTTAGTGGCCAAAATCGAAAAACAAAACTTTAAAAAGTTTTAGTGGGCAAAATGGAAAAAACAAAATCTTATCATATATAAAAGTTTTAGTGGCCAAAATCGAAAAAACTAAACTTTAAAGTTTTAGTGGCCAAAATCAAAAAAACAAAACTTTATATTATATAAAGTTTTGGTGACCAAAATCGAAAAAACAAAATATATTATTTGCAAAATCATAAGTTACATAGTAAAATCAAATATCTCATCAAAAACTCTATACAATTATATATATATATATATATATAAACATAAAATTTTACAAAATTGAAAAACAAAATTTAAAAGTTTTAGTGGCCAAAATTAAATAAACAAAACTTTATATTATATAAAAGTTTTAGTGACCAAAATCGAAAAAACAAAACTTTATATTAGATAAAAGTTTTAGTGGCCAAAATCAAAAAAAAAACTTTAAAAAGTTTTAGTGGCCAAAATCGAAAAAACAAAACTTTATATTATACAAAAGTTTTAGTGGCAAAAATCGAAAAACAAAACTTTAAAAAGTTTTAGTGGCCAAATTCGAAAAAACAAAACTTTATATTATATTAAAGTTTTAGTGGCAAAAATCGAAAAAACAAAACTTTAAAAGTTTTTGTGGGCAAAATCGAAAAAACAAAACTTTATATTATATTAAAGTTTTAGTGTCCAAAATCGAAAAAACAAAACTTTACTTTTAGTGGCAAAAATTGAAAAAAAAACTTTATATTATATAAAAGTTTTAGTGGCCAAAATCGAAAAAACAAACTTTAAAAAGTTTTAGTGGTCAAAATCGAAAAAACAAAACCTTATAATATATAAAAGTTTTAGTGTTCAAAATCGAATAAACAAAACTTTAAAAGTTTTAGTGGCTAAAATCAAAAAAACAAAACTTTATATTATATAAAAGATTTAGTGACCAAAATCGAAAAAACAAAACTTTACTATTTATTTCAGTTGGTTTTTAATATATATAATAAAATAATATTATATATTAATTATTAAATGTAATTTTTGTACATTTTTAAACTAAAAAAAATATATTAAAAATATATTAATATTAAAAAATATAAAAAGGAAAATTATTTAAAAAATATAATTTTTCAAAAACGATTCATTACATATTCATAAAACATCTCAATTTTTATATATCGACTCTTTATTATTAAATAAACCTCTTACTAAATAATAATGTTATATATTAAATATTAAATGTAATTTTTATAACTTTTTAAATTAAAAAAATAATACATTAAAAATGTATTAATATTAAAAGAATTTTTTAAAAAACAAAATTGTTGAAAAAAAATATTTTTTTTTCAAAAACCGTTTTTAAACTGAAATGATTAAACAAACGAACTTTAAAAAAAGCATGTTTAAAGAAATAGTATTATTATTTATTATTTAAAAATATTAATTAATAGATTTATAATGAAAAATAATGTCATATTGTCTAAACTTTAATTGGTGAGTATTATTATTATTGTTTTTTAATTCGGGTAATAAATGAGTTCAATAAGACTGAGGGGCTGTTTGGTAGCATCTAAATGGGTCTGAATATGTCTAAATCTGAATGGTTGAAATTCAGACCGTTTGTTTGGTGCAAAAAATATAGATCAGTATGGGGTATGAGGTCTAAATAGGGGTCTGAATGGAAAATAATTGAGCTAAATCGAATCAATCGATGCCGAACCTTTTCTTCTCGATCGCTCTCAGCCCGTCTTGGCCACCCACCGCCGCCTGCCGCCGCACCCATCTCAGCCACTCTCCTCCGCGCCCATCTCAGCCTCCCTCCGCCGCACCCATCTCAACCGAAACGAATGATTTGAAGGTCGATTGGGACTATTTGAAGGCCGATTGGGACGATTTGAGGGTCGATTGGGACGATTTAAAGGTCGATTGGAATGCTCGATCGTTTGGGAGACCTCGACGGAGGTGGCGACAGTGGAACCTCGACTGTGGTTCAACGGCAGAGGCGGTGGCGACGGCGGAGACAGGCGGCGACCTCGCTGGGCGGAAAATGGCTTCGATGGACGGTGGGTTCGACGGGTGGGGGCTGGGTATTAGGGTTTTGAATGAAAAAAAAAAGATTTTTTTTTATTTTTGTTCAGATTCAGATGTGCAACCAAACACTAATGGTTCAGACCCTCTTAACCATTCAGAAGTCTTAACTATTCAGCACTTAATGGTTCAAACCCAACCAAACGGCCCTGAGTCAACAAAGGAGGTCGTTGTTGTCTTGTTGAGACGTTTCGTTCGATAATTATGTGTCTATACCAAAGAGAGCGAATATTTTGTCTGCTTGCTTAGGCCATTTATCTTCTTATAATGTTGCTTTCACACAAGTTTCAATTGCTATTTCTTGTACTAGCATCGTGGCAATAATATATATAATTTAATATGTTAATGCAGGGTAATTCTATATATCAATGTTGTAGAAATCGCTAGGCGCTAGTCGGGCGGTGAGGTGGGGACTAGGGATTAATCGGGATTAATTGGGATTAATCGGCTAACTAATCGGCCTAGTCGGATAGTCGGGCCTAGTCGGCCTTAGGGGACTAGCGATTAATCGGCCGATTAATCGGCCTAGTCGGGGATTTTTACAACCATGCTATATATACAAGTTACCAAGTTAATATTTTTTTTGTGCTACATGAGTTAAAATAATTAAATATTAAATAATTATTAATTAATATTTAAAAATAAAAAACTAATTTCAAATAAAATAAAATTTAAATAATAATCATATCATTTATTTTAACTCTTATTAATTTTTTTTTAAATATTTTATTTTAAAAAAACATTTTTAATGTTATTTTTCTTATAATCTCATTATTTAAAAAATTTTTGATACTTAATTATTTTATTTTATAATATTTTTCAAAAACAATTCTTTTAGTAAAGCTTTTGGTTTTTTTAATAGACCTGTTTTAAAATATATTTTTTAGAGTATTACCCCGTGTATTACACGGGTTTAATATAAAAATATTAAATAATTAGGACTAAAATTTAAAAAAATTATAAAATGATATTTTACGAGAAAATGATAACTTCACATAGTAATGAATACTTCAAGTAATAAAAAAGCAATTAAAAACTTTAATAACTTTACAAATGATATATAATATTTTTGATTTGTAACGATTATTATCTTTGAACAAATTGATCATAAAGTTTCAGTTTATATTCTATCAAATACTAACTTTTATAAATCAAAAAGGTAAATATATAATTTATTTAATTATTTAATTTTAACGACTCAAGTAATAAAAAAGCAATTAAAAACTTTAATAACTTTACAAATAATATATGATATTTTTGATTTGTAACGATTATTATCTTTAAACAAATTAATAATAAAGTTTCAGTTTGTATTACATCAAAGACTAACTTTTATAAATCAAAAAGGTAAAATATAATTTATTTAATTATTTAATTTTAACGTCTCAATTTATATATAACGTTAAATATAAGGACCAAAACGTGAAACTTTTCTTAATCATTTTTTTACTTTGGTTTTTTTAATAAATTTAAAAAATGTTATCGGTTTAAAAAAATCTTATTGTTTTAAACACCGGTTTATATTTTATTTATTTATTTTTAAAATCGTTTTTAAAGAATTTTTTTTCTATATAACTTTGATTTTCTGAAAATAAAATACTTTTTATTTTAAAAAATAATAATATTAACTTTTTTGTACATTTTATAAAATTTTCTTATATGTATTTTCTAATTAAAAGATAATTAATATTATTAGTTATTTGTATTATGATTATTTAATAGGAAAGAGATTATAATTATTTATTAGGAGATGATTAAATGAATTTGATAAAAAGTTGACATGTGATAATTAGGGTGTAAGAACATAACATGTAGGATCGTCCAAAATGTTCGTCGCTCGATGCTCGCTCGATATACTCGCATTGAAAAAGCTTGAAAAAAGCTCGTTCGAATTTCGCTCGTTTTAAACGAGCCGAGCACGAGTCAAGGTAAGCTCGCTCGTTGCTCGCTCGGATAGTCGCTCGTTTGTCTCGCTCTATTTGGCTCGTTTAAGTATAGCTAAGTTATACATATATATAAATTTTTATTAACACTAACATATTTCAAGTTTTTAAAGATGAATAATGTTTGTATATTCAAACTAATGTATAATGATGTTTACGAATTATTCATAAATTTTAAAGTTTTTTATAATTTCGTATTAGGGGTATTCAAGAAACCGACTTTTATAGTTTTTGGATGGAACCATAAACATAACTGTTATTAACGGTTTTAAATAATAATAATCAAAACCGAACCATTAAGATTTAAAGCAAACCAAACCGCTAAACAGTTTGGTTTAGAGTTTGGGCATTTTAAGTTTGACATATTTGACCCGTTAAAAATTCGTTTTATTATTTGAAATACACTACTTGCATTGTAAGCACAAATATATATGTGTGTGTGTGTGTGTCAATGATGTCTAAATCAATAAACTTATATATCACTATAGTTAATATGTGTGTATGTATGTGTGTGTATCATAAAGTCCGGTTTGGTTTTTAACAACTGGCTTTTTAGTGAAAACATAAACCCAACCGTTCACTATGGCTTCAAACTTTTGAAAATGCCGGCCAAATGCTTTGGAAAAACCGACCGCGAAACTAAATTGATGGCGGGTTCGCATTAAATTTTATTTTGAAACCGAGCCAAACCGAGCCAAGCTGAGCCGCTTGGTTTTTAAACGAGCCGAGCAACGAGCACAACATTTGGCTCAATTTTGCAAATCCGAACTGAGCCCCTCGCTCGGTTCAGTTCGGCTCGTGAACATCCTAATGAAATGTGGCAAAAAGCATCTTTGTTTATTAGTGTAGTAAGATCAGATTATTAAATAATTTGTTATTATTTATCATTGGGCTTATAGCCTAGTGGTACCCATTGACCACCAGCAATGGGAGGTCTTTGGTTCGAGTATCGCTTAGAGCAAAAAATGTTCTGGGTGAGCTAGGGGGTTTTCTCAATGTGAGTTTCCTCCTAAATGGTGTGGCGGTTCCTCGATTCGGCACTCGCCAACGCCCGACTATAAATGTTTCCGAGGAATTGTAGCGGTCCGTGGTCGCAATGCGTGGGTTGTTGGGTCTGATGACTTGTTTAGCTGTTCATAAAATAATAATTTTATAAAATTTATAATTTTATAAAAGTTTCTCATTTGTAATTTTTATTTCTTTAGGACCATCTGTAATGGTCATCACGTTTATCCAACAGAGAGATAGATTTGGGCGGGGTGAACGGCCACACCGCCCCGTCCCCGGCGCCCTCAATGATTTCAATTAACATGAAATTGCTTAATATGTGTTTATTTATATCTTATTTTTTTAATATAAAGATTTAAAAGAACCGAAGAATGGTGTTTATGAATTTATGCAGCAATGATTTCCGAGATTTTGCTGAGCTATGCTATAGTAGATTTGGTGATCGGGTCAAGTACTGGATCACCCTAAACGAACCATGGAGCTACAGTGTCGGAGGTTATGAAAAGGGCTATTATGCTCCCGGACGTTGTTCTCACTTCGTCGGCAATTGTTCCGCCGGCGATTCAGGAATTGAGCCGTATATCGTAACCCATAATCTGCTTCTTGCACACGCGGCTGCCGTTAAGCTGTACCATGATATTTTTAAGGTTATAATTTAATTTTGAATAATAATTAAGCTTTACGTTATTTATTATTGACATACGAAAGAAAATATTGTTAGGGACCTCAAAAGGGCAAAATTGGAATCTCGCTCGTGACACGGTGGATGGTTCCCTATTCAGATGAGAAGTTACATCGGGACGCTGCATTACGAGCTCTTGATTTTGATTTTGGTTGGTATGTATCTGTTGATTTTATTCACTTTCAGTTATAAAACCCTATAAATACATTTAATTCAAGTATTTCTTTTTATTCTTGTGTTGGTAAAAAAGTTTGTGATTTTAAAACTTAAAAGCACGTATTATTCGTCACTTTTTATTCTTGTATAATTTGAGTCATCCATAAATATGTGAAAATGATGGTTATTTTCTTTGATTACTTGCAACTTTTTTTGTTAATTTTGTTTTTTTATTAGAAAATAAAAAATTTTCATGACAGGTTTATGAATCCATTAACATTCGGGGAATACCCAGAGGCAATGCGAATTAATGTTGCGAGCAGACTCCCGCGATTCACAGCAGAAGAGTCGTACACATTGAGGAATTCATTGGACTTCCTTGGATTAAACTACTACACTGCAAATTATGTGCAACATGTATCTGAGGCCGTCACTGATAACATGACCCGATCATCTGATGCTCAAGCTCGATTATCTAGTACGTTCGCTACTTACTTGGAACAATATAACTTACACACACGTATTAAACATGTGTTTATTTTTGGTTTTAACAGCTGAACGTAATGGAGTTCCCATTGGTTCCAAGGTAGTTTTTTTTTGTTAAACCTTATTTTTCAAAAACAAATCGGAAACCCAACTTTAATTGCAGGGTGGAACGGAATGGCTTCGGTCATACCCTCAAGGGTTGCACGATCTTCTTGTGTACATTAAGAATAACTACAATAATCCCACAATTTATATCACAGAAAACGGTATGTATTCTCCTAGTAATTACCCATGACCATTAAACATTTTCATTAAACCTCTTGTTTTTTTGATCTTCTTACAGGGGTTGATGAGACTAGCAATTCGTCACTATCCCTTCGAACGGTTCTCCAAGACGATTTTCGGGTTCAATACTATGTGGGTCATCTCCAGAAACTTCTACAAGCTATCAAGTAAACTACTTTGACCTGAATTCTAGACTAAATATGTGTAGCTCTTGCTTGAAAGTGAAATGACACAAAGCTGTTTCATGAATGTAGTGCAGGGGTGAATGTGAAAGGCTACTTTGCATGGTCGTTACTTGACAACTTTCAATGGGACCGTGGCTATGCGGTTCGTTTTGGGCTGCATTTTGTAGATTACGGCAATGAATTGAGAAGGTATCCCAAGTTTTCATCCACTTGGTTCACCAATTTTCTTCGCATTCGAGGCTAGAAAGCAGAAATATACACCAAATTTGCTTTTTTATCTCTCTCTAAATAAGACATGAATAGTATGCTATAGTTTACCAATAAAGATAAACAAGAATAATTTATTGAACTTTTATTTGCTACATAACCATTGATAACTAACTTTAAATCTTATTAAAATGCATCAATCTTTAAAAATGTATGGAAAAAAACCTGTTACGATCTCAATGTGAGCTGTACATAATTATATAGATATGCTGTATGGAACTCCCTTTCCAGTTAATCCAGGTCCAGAAAATGGTTTTAAAAGTTGATATGGCACCAATCCTGCCCCACTTCGGTTCCTTAAATTAGGATCATTATTCCTTGAGTCTATGATAGCTTCAAGCTCAATCAATCGACCATTAAACTCTTCAAATGCAGCCTTTATAGTCGGCTCAGCAGCCCAAGCAGGCTCCACGTTTGTACCTATATACTCCTCATCCGGTGAGTGGCTTGATAAAACAGCCAAAACCGACATTACTTTGGTAGCTTGAATTTGAGTAGGGAAAGATTCCAGTAACAGATCCTCAGGCTTGTTTATAAATGCTTCCCACTCTTCAGCGGTTGGATCTTCATTAGGCATTTTAGTTCTTGCAATAGTTGGTCTGTTGGGGAAATAACCAGCAAAATCATATTGACCAAAGTTGACTGCTGAATGATGACCGGAAGACACCCACATGATGGTTGTGACAATTTTGATAAGATCTTGTTGTGTTTTGAGTTGTGGCCACCATGGTTCGTCCTTTTTGTCTCCATGCCCAATTGTTCGGATTTCAGTCCACCATGCTTGAAGTTCTTGATCAGATTCTACAAGGTTTGGTTGCGGATAGTAGTGGTTGACATATGTGGTAGCCCATTGTTTAATGGCATCCCAAAGAATTAGACCATCATTGGCAAACGGGTAGTCTTCAATTGTTAGTTTTAAACCATGTGGTGCACTTTCATCTTCCACAGCCATTCCCCTGTTGATTAAGGAAAATAGAAATCTTAATTTAACTAGTTTTAATATACAAAAACCATGCACCAAATTGATGGAAAGGGCCATTATTAGATCAAATTAACCCTTTTGACCAAGTGAATATACCAAAAATACCATTTAACCAAGTAATTTTACACAATACCCTTTTACCTATCCACAAGTTTGTTCAAGATTCCATATTTTGTTACCTTTCTTCATATATAACCTAACCAAGTTCCAACACATGTAGCTGATAGTTGGTGAAAGGTCTACTTTAGTATGCATGATCGGTCAAAACCGTCAAATAGGGAATTTTTTAAATTTTCCCATTTTTATTAGGAAAACATCAATAAAGAGTAACAACAATCATGACATATCAATGGCATTTTAATATATGAGATCAGTTGCATCTATAAGAACTTTCAATAAACAAAATAAATCACTTAGTTAAATACAACAATATCAGACATTATAAAAAAAGAATCATGTGATTGGTTAATTTTTTTTAAATCTGACAACAATATTAAAAAATAAAAATAAAAGTTAAGTGGTTCAATATCTAAAAGAACTTTCAATAAACAAAATAAATCAATTTTTGCATTTGCCCATTATATTTATGTAATTGAGGGTCCAAATAAGGTTAAAACCATTACCTGTTAATTAGGTCAGCTGGAAGCGCCTCATGATCAAAACGCCAATGTTGAGCATATGCATCAGAGGAAAGTTGCATACAATATTTTCTAAGAGAAAACGATGTATCGATAGTACCACCAGCATTAATTAGGGCTAGTCTTGCTAGGCTATTAATTTGCATCGTGTATCTAAGATGGGGACATAATAGTCTTTGTATAGGGTGCATTTTGCTAAGGTGACGATTGGTAGCGATTACGTAAGGCTCAGTGGAACCATGAGTCCTTAACCTACAATTTATTACGGTATGATTTAATCAAACATACTCATTAGATAATAAAATATAAAAATTACTAAGTAAAGATAATATGCAGCAAAAAAGATAACCAACCAATGGCTAACAAGTTGGTGATAACCAGAATCATGAGCAAGAACATGAGCCTTCGCTAACTTCCACAACCACGCGCCTGTAGCATCCCAACAGGGTGTGTACACATGCTTCCATTGTGGGTTCCCATTGTTTGGTGGACGAGTTAACTCAATAGCTAGGGGCCTGAGTGTTCCGGTTGATGTGAGAAACATTAAGGTTCTTGAACCATAGAGGGTTGTCCCATCGATCTCTCTTACTTTATTCACATAAGGTAAGAGGAGATCATGGTAATCCAACAAGAATAGTTTCTTCTGTTCCAATGCCTATTACATAAACAAAAATAAAGTAAAAACCAGATGATGACATGATTTTGGTACGTATTTTTCTTTTATATTACCTCCTCAAGACTCATGAAACCTTTTATCTCTTGTTCTACAATCTCTTTGGTAATTGCTGATTCAGCTGGCCCATAAACTATAGGGTCTAGTTTGCTAATTATTGGCCATTCCTGCATATTTAAATCACACAATTCATTTCACGACCCTTCAACTCTTTTCCAATAAATGTTGTTTGATTGGTACTAAATCAAGTATTAAGCATGCACGTTAATGTTCTTGTATCTTATGTCAAATTAAATTATTTCGTAACATAAAGCTTTAAAACATAATAGTGAAAGCAGTTAGTGTAGAACACACCGTGACCAACTTAATGCTATATGGATTGAGACCAGCAAGCGTTTGTCGACAAAATTCCTCATCCCGATACCAAGAAAAAGAATCCCCTGCACAGTTGTAACCATCAACAAACCCTTTAAATCAACAATCTAAAATTAGTTCAAATGTGACTTGTTAAAAAGAAAAAAAATGCATACTATCTTTGATTCGAGGAGTCTCAAATTGCAAAACATTTCTTGCAGCACTTGTAAGAGCTCTAAGGAGTGTTGGTAACACATTCAGTAGTCCACTAATAGTGAGGTCTACATCAACACCATTATCATACAATGATTCAATATCTTTAAACAATGAAAACCCCTTGTCTGCGTCTGTCAATATCGATTCTAGAGTCGGTATAGCTCCATGCAATACTGAAAACAATGTTGTTGCCCCAAATGTTATCTCTTTTAACTCTGAAAAATCTTCATCTCTCGGCACATAGAAAGGAACAGCCATTCTTGATTCTGACCAGGGTTCTGAAATTTAACCAAAAAAAAAAAATTGGTATATTCATTGGTTATTAAGTTACACACTTAGGCTTACTCCAAATTTCTAAAACCCTAATTTCAAAATTCTTCGAGTAAAGAATTTTTTTGCAACATAATCAGTTACAAAACAGAGCAAAGACGACATGAAATCTCATATTTGAAATGAAATGTATGTGTATGTACCTGTGGAGGTGCTTTGGCGACCAGTTCGACAACGCCTAGGGTAAGGATGTTGGTCGCCGCCGAGAACCGGGCGTGACAAGTCGGAATCGGTATCAGGATCTCCGATATCATTATACGTATCGTAATCATATATTCTTTCATATGATTTCCGCTCTCCTTCACCGTTGCCTCGTAGAGACTCCAAATCTTTCTCCCGTAACACCTTCAGACCCACCGGTGTTTCCGACGGTAGATACGACTGTTTTAACGTTATATTACAATAATAAATAATATCAGATTTTGAAATCACAATTGCATGGAGGTTGTGAAAAAAAATGAAATAAAATAATGACCCTTACCTTTTATAATTGTTAAAATTTAATTAATAATGTATTTTTCAACCATTTTAAAATTTCTTTTATGTAATATGATTTTGAGTAGCTTAAAAGGTAACAGAAGGTTATTATGATAAATAATTTTTCATATGCAAGTATAAAGAGAGATTAATTTAACAAAATTACGTTGAGAATTTTTATGTTTACTTGATATGCGCGAACTAAGCTATTATATGCCAAATTTAATGTTAAGTGTAAGTGACTCTTTCATAAAAACTAAAAAAATATATTTATTTTTATGATGTTGTTCTAAATGAAATAATCTTCAACGTTAAACTCTTGAAAATATATTTATTTGTTGCAACTTGCTATTTTGTGGTCCCGTGGCTTATTTTATTTGAAAGTTTAACCTTTTTCAATTATTTAAAACACAAATTCAACTCCTCACTGTAATTATTTTATATTTAATATAAAATTTTAAAGATGACAAATTGACAAGTGCGTAGTCTTTCACATTGTTTTGCGTTGGTTGTGGACGAAGACTATATCTGTATGTATCAAATAAATTAAACAGAGAGAGGTTTAATTAATATGAAATCTAGGGCTGGCAAAACGGGTATCTGTTAAAAAACGACTAGACATGTTTAGCAAAAAAATTACCATTTGATTTTTTTACTTTTTAAAAATAATAAAAATTAAGAGGCTAGGCTAGGCCTCATCATTTTTATTTTTTTTGTTACATAAAATATAGAACTTTTATGTTTAAATCACCAAACCAAGTGTTAAACAAGTCGTTTTCATGTTTATATTTGCATTAATCACGTTGTCTGAAACCTGTTAAAACCCGTTAAGACCCGTTTTGCCAGCCTTATTGAAATCATCAAATTGTGAGAATAATAAAAGCGATTGTTACTTTAATTAATTAGATCGATGTTACAAATTAAATAAGTTGGTTATATATAGAGAGAAAATATTAAATAAGAAGAGGTTTTACTTAAGATGAATAAAACCAATATGAGTTTAACATGTGTTATGTTAAAAAAAGAATGAAGGGTAATTTATGTATATCTTAATTTTTATACTATATTTTTATTTTGTATGCCGAATTTTTTTCTATATTTATTTTTACTGAATTTTTATTATTTACCGAATTTTTGATTTTTTGTATTGGATTTTTGGTTTTTTGATTTTTTGTACTAAATTTTGTACGTTTTTGTACTAGATTTTGGTTTTATACCAAATTTTTGTTTTTATACTTTTAGCATGTCACATGTAAAATTATTATTGGTTTATACTCATTTTAGATAAAAAAAATCATCTCTTTGAATCCAAGTCCTATATATATAACCTGGCTCAAAGTCTTATTATATATGTGTGTGTGTGTTAACTAAGCACTATAATATTTTGCATATATCATTAATAATGAATGAAGATTAAGACGGTATGTATGTAAATAATTAAGGTAACCTTATCTGTGAAGAAGATTCTTTTGTCTGGATTGTCATACTTGGAGTGGATCCAAGATTCACAAGGAAAGATGACGTTGCCATTGTCAAGAACAATATTCTTGATGTATGCCTCTTTACGGTGTTGGTTCTCTACTAATATCGCACCAATCTTCCCAAACTCATCAGGAACCCTAAATTCACACTCGTATTTATACAATTTACTCTCATTATCAAATCCAACAGACTTTGCAGATGCCTTAACCGTCTCCTTCTCTTTTCCTGATGCTACACACACAAAAACAAATTAAACATACATGTCATTAATAATTAAACTTAATTGGTTAATTAAATCAGTATCTAGCTAGCTTATATGTGTGTTTGTATATACTATATATGAATCAACCTATGTTATATATCTTAGCTAGCTAATCGATTTTTAGTTTTTTTCTATGGGGCCAAGTGTTTGAGCCGACTTGGTTATCCAAGATGAGGGTAAACTGTATCCAAATACAATAAAAAGAATATCTAAAGAAAACAATTCGAAATGCAAAACTATTTAACAATTTAAATAATATGACTCGATTTAAATCACAATTATTCACAATTGTAAGTACAATGCCTGAATATGCAAAGACCTTTGAAATCATCATCAACACACTATAAAAGAGTAGAGTAATTAACCAATGCATATGTTAACATAGTTATGTTCAATTAAATAGTCTCATTATCCTAAAAAGTCAAAGAAAAATTATTGACTATTAGATTATTAGATCTAATTTAATTTAAGAGGAAAAATTCAAAATTTTAGTGAGGAAAATTTGTTGGAGAGTAATTTATTCATGGTCACTTTCCCCTCATATTTTTTAAACGTTCATAACATTTACATACGATATTAATTTTTTAAAAATATTCATAAAAACGAGCATTTTTTATTTTTAAAATAAATATAGTGTTGTTATAAAAAATGATTTTTTTTCAATTCATTGTGTCTAATTATCTTCATTGTGTCTTAAACGTTTGTTTATAATTGTTTCTTTTATGTTTTTCTTATAGGTAGTTGTTTTTTTTACAGATAATTGTGTCTTTTTAAAGATCTTGTGCTAATCATATACTTGTCATCATTACTTGACATTATGTATTCTGCAACATCATTGTGTCTTAAATTGTTAGAAAACAACATTGAGCAGGAAACACAAAAGACACAATGATCTGAACAAAAGAAACAATGACATGTACAAAAGACATAATGATATGTAAAAAATTGTTCATACTCATCAGTGTGCCTTTTTTACAGGTAATTGTGTCTTTTGTTCAGGCAATTGTGTTATTCATATTTTTTATTATGCCATCCTTACTTGACATTATATATTTTGTAACATCATTGTGTCTTAAATTGTTCAGGAAAACACAATAATAAGAAGGAAACACAAAAGACACAGTGAATATATATTTAAAGAATTATTATTAATAAAGTCCGAATTTTGAAAAAAGAAATAACTGTGAAAATTTTGACATACATACATACACTTAAAATCAATGTTGTAAAAATCGGCCTAGGCGGCCGCCTAGGCGCTAGGCGCCAATCTACTGTCTAATTTTTGGCCTAGGCGGTGCATAGGCGCTAGGCGGGGTCTAGGCGGCTCAATCAGATTTTTATTTTTTTCACTTTTTTGACTTTTTTTTTTTGACTTTTTTATGGTAAAAATGGACCAATTTCATGATTATTTAGACATTTCTCAACCAAAAATTTTTAATACGTCTCTGAAACATCGAATCCAGTCAGTTAACATCGAAATTTATCTCTAAACTTTGAACTCAGTGTTTAAGTTTGCACTTTAAAGTACTTTTTTTAGTATATTTTTTAAATTATTTGAAGTATTATATTAAATTATTGATATTGATGTATGTATATAATATATATTTGTAAAATTACATATAAAAATTCCAATCCGCCTAGCGCCTATTAATCACGATTAATCCCTAGGCGGTACCTCGCCGGCCGACTAGCGCCTAACGACTTCTACAACCATGTTTAAAATAATTACAAACATATTAAGTTATCTTCTTAATTTAAAATAAGTAGTTTTTAATTGAAACTAACTTAAGTTTTTAACACAAACTAACTTAAGTTTTTAACACATGTTTGTTTAAATATCTCAATTATTTTAAGTAAAGAAGGTTAAACGTTATTTCTATTGTTATTAAAAATTTTAATTATTGTTTTATAATTTAAGTGACTATTAATACATAAATTAATCATTTATATCAAAATATCATTTAATAATTCTTATATTTTCATAATTAATCATTTAATATTTTACATTAACCCGTGTAACACACGTGTTAATAGTTTAGTGTATATATACACACTATATATATATGTACATGTATATGTGTATGAGTGTATGACAATATGAGTATAGAGTAGCATCCATATATATACGATTTACATCTTGGTGAAGATCGAGGGGACAAAAGCAGAAGAATATATATAATACTCACAATCAAGATTAGCAGAAACGAGCTCCAGCACAAACGAATTTCCTAAAATATCAGTAACACAGTCTGCCATCGTTCCGATAAGACCCACCGTCACACTGCTAAGTACACCGGTAATGGATGGTCCAACACTGATCACACCTTTCACCGTCGTGAACGTGCTAACAGAAGTCGAGATCGAGGCTTTTATGCTACTACGCGTGTATTGAAGTTTATGATCATCAATACGTCTACCGCCGCGTTTCTTCACCGACGCCACCTGCCGGGAAATGGCGGTGGCGAAAGTGGCGGAGGAGGAAACACCGACGATGATGGACGTGCCGGGAAATGTTAGGTTGACGGAGTTTGATCGGTGTGTGTGAGTTTTCAACATTTTTATTTTGAGCAAATCAAAGTAAAGCTTTTCTTGTTTATTTTTTTCAACGAGTCGGATGCCTTAATTAATTTATATGGAAATTAAGTTTCGAACCTACCATTCGTTTTTTATAGAAGAGACAAAAATGTACATAAATTTCATTTTACATAAATATCTAACTAAAAGTCTATATTCATTATTCAATTCGAATCATAAAACTTTTTATTCATTTGTATAGCCGCCACGCTAACATGTATATCATGCTTTTATCAACGATATAAGATTATTTCCAAGTATTTTTCAAAAAAAAAAAAACCCACAATTCCAAGATTATTTCCAAGTATTTTAAAGTCGGTAATTAGTTTATAAAAAAACCCCTTGTTTATATATAAAACACGGTCGTCAGTCGTCATAGATCTTTCCTACAAGTTATTTTGCGATCAGATAACCACGTACGGCTCCTTAAAATTAAAAGAACAAAACCTGGTAATTTATCGGTAAAAGGGACATTTAATAAATTTTCACTATTTCTATTTATAGTTAGCACTAGCTATTTCTTCTTAGAGATTGTGCCTTATAATAATTATTTTATCACATTTACATTTCTCGAATAAGTTACGATTTCTATTCGTCTCTTGCTTGTTTTCATCTTTACTTTGAAAGCATTAGTTGATGGCAAATGCAGCCCTTTTCATCATTTCTTCCATGATGAAGCTTGGGTGAAACTAAGTGGAGATTCGCCAATCATAGGAAACAGTGAAGCTTCATAGGGTCGGAGGATATGTAAAAGATATTCTTTGTTTTCCATTTTAACAATTATCTATTTTTTTAAACAATTATCTATTTTTATCTTAGACAAGATATAAAGTTTGATAATAAGAGATAACAATGCTGAGATTGATGTATAAGAAATACTTTAAAAGTCGATATTTTAGGTGCACCGGATTTGGCTTAGAAATGGTTCGACAGGTTGAACCAGGTTGTAGCGTGTTGTGTATTACACTTTTCAATTTATGTTACTTAAATTAAATTATACAATAATGATACTATCCTTTTTAATTTTAATTTATGAAATTACTTGTGTGTGCGTATAAATATTATTTTATTTTTTAAATATTTTACATTCAATGTTTGAAAAGTCCGCTTTAAAAAATTCAGTTTGCACACACACATACACGCACATCATATATGAAAATAAGTTTGGTACATTCAATCTGTATAAAGGAAAAGAAAATTAAGATTTTATAAACAAGTGGCAATGTATTTTGATGGAAAATAAAATGAAGATTCTATGAACAAGTGGCTTAGACATTCTTATGTATCTTTTAACTTTGAGAGAAGAAATTAAAAAAAAATTTCTAGTGTAGTTTTCGAATGGACCACCTTGCCTATCTGAAAGTTTCGTACCATATTATTGATCGACCAATCAATTTGGTTATTTCAACCATTCATTTTAATACAAGGATAAATGTCATATTTAAATGATGATACTTTTAATTCTATATAATCGACAAAAATACATATTTAATCATTCAATTCATTAGTAGTAATTCCCCGCTACCCATACTCCTATAAGAGTTATCAACTTATCATCAACCGACATGTTTGTCAATTGTCACTAGATGGAAAACATTTGAAATAAAACGATTCAAAAAGCTTGGGGCTCGAAACTCATTTGAAAAAAGTGTGGCTCGAAAAACGGTTGACTTGAAAAAAGTTTTTTTAAAACGATTTGAGCTCGAACCAGGTTTGGCTCAACTTGAACTCAGCCCGTGGCTCGACTCATTGGCTCGGCTCAATTTTGAATATATAGATATAGATGCTTGTGACTATAGATTTTTTACAAGCTCGAGCTCGAATATTTGGCTTGAAAAAAATTTAAGCTCGACTCGGCTTGAAAATTTTGAGCCCGATCCTGGACTGGCTCAATTACACATATCTTAAAAACTTGCAAAATATCTTATATACCCAGTTAGAAGTTCTAATATTATAAAAGTTCTTGTAAAATAGTCAAAATATCATATTTATCAATCTCACTAAAACAATACGAGAAATGATGACTTTTTAGTTTTTCTTTAAAACTCAAAAATTTCATATTAACTTTAGGAATCCTTGGTGAAAAAGGAGGTCTCAAAGAATTTGGGTAGAAATTGACTGAAATTGGTCAAACGATTCACAAGAGGTGTGAATGTGAAATGGGTTGAATCACAAGTGGTGTGATCTTCCTGTGGTGAATTTATGGAGTTTAGGTAAATCACAAGTGATTTGATTACCTACCTTGAGAATCTTTAGTGAAAAAGGAGGCCTTAAGGAAATTGTGTGAAATTTGACTTTTAGTGGGTGGTTTCATGTTCTAACACTTTATTGGTGTTTTAAAGTACTATGAATATGAATTTCATGTGTTGAATATATTGTTGTGGTTGTAAAATTTGCAATCCTTGGTGAAAACGGATGAGGGGAGAGAACAATATATATATATATATATATATATATATATATATATATATATATATGGAAGGAGTTCTAACATGGCCAAGTTCCACTGGAACACGCCCATGCCACATCTACACATCAGATTCTAGAAACCTTCTAACATGGCCATGTTCCTCCGGAATATATATATATATATATATATATATATATATATATATATATATATATATATATATATATATATATGTAAGGAGTTCTAACATGGCTAAGTTCCACTAGAACACGCCCATGCCACATCTACACATCAGATTCTAGAAAACTTCTAACATGGTCAAGTTCCTCCGGAACACGCCCATATTGTGTTTATATATTTAAAAATGTCATAAATTAACTTATTTCAGCATTGATGTGGATTCCATGGGTAAATCTAATTGGTTTGGGCAATAATTAGAGATTTAAGGGGTTTTTGGTGAAAAAGACCCGCTAGTAAATCGTTTTGGGTTCGAGTTGAATAATGTTACCGAATTATGTTTGGGACTTTATTATTATATCCATATGCTGGTATGGGATACACTTGGGGAAATAGACGGATGATCTTACTTAGTTCTAATGAACTAACGGTGAATTAAATGTGACATTTTTCAGGTGAACGAATGTGACATCCAGTACCTGATCATCCGGCAAGCCCGTACGGTATGTGTACTTTCACTATTTACTGTGTGTAAATACAACGTATGAACAGTGTGTGTGATAACATAACTCAGGAAAACAAGAAACAGTTGTACGTATTTAAGTGAAAACTTAAATACTGTAAGTACAACAACTCACGATAAACAATAGTTGTTAGTATTTAGGTGAAAACCTAAGTACAATTAATACAACGAATCAAGAGAAACAACAGTGTTCAAGTAAACAACAAGAACATGTCGGTTGCGATCTGATATCCATAGATGATAGGAATCAGATGGCCGATAACTCATTATGAAAACAATGTGAAAACAGGAAGTATAGTTGAGTCCGTCAGTGCGGAAACACAATTCAGAACATAAATGCGGTGTTATTTCAGAATAACGAACTAACAGTGTGTTTGCGTGGGTGACGATTCACACAAACATATTTGTGAGTTTAATGTTCTGAAATAATGACTTGAAAGTAGAAAAGAAAAGTCAGAAAGCAAAAACATCGTCGTGTTCGATTGGGTGACGATTCGAACGAATACGCGCGAAGGTGACGCGATCTGACGAAACGAAGTCGATAAACGATTCGAACGATAATAAAATAAGGAAAATAAATATAAAACATTTATTAGGAATTACAACCTTTAAAACCTAAAATTAAAACTCTTATAATTAAAATTCGTAAACAAGCGCGTAACGTTACATAAACACGACAGAAACGCGAAACGAGCAAACGAAACGGACCCGAACATGTGCGGAGTATAAAAACCCTAAATGAGGGCTTTTCCTCATTTATTCATCCTCATCCTCTCTCTCTAACCTCCCACCCGTTTTTCTCTCTCTCTCTCAAAAATTCAAGGCTTCAAACCACAAGATCTTGCTCGTTTGTGGACAGAATCTCGCGTTCTTGGTGTCCAAACGTAGCTACAATCATCCTCTACCTAGAAGTACAACTGATCTGAGGATTTATCCACTCAAAATCGAGGTAATCAGCTGTTAAGGTGTCACACCCCGAGCCGGCGGGGTAGGATCGGAGTCCCCGTCGGGCGGAAGGTTCTCGGAGCGCGATATCGTGAATGATAATCGTGATGATCAGATTGTTTACATAGCATCAATGTTAAGAATAATTAAGCACAATAAAATATAAACTAGGATTACAAAGTTAAATTACAAAGTCAACGTTTAGTAATTTAGCTAAGTAAACCTATCCAAAAGAATCAAATATATCTATCTTGTATTTGTACAAGATATCCAAAAGAGATTCGTATTGATCTCAAGATGTGCTTCTTCAAAAGTCAACTAGGATCTATGTCTGGTCATCCTAGTATGCAAATCCTGAATCTTAGCTTAATCCAATGCATTACCTGAGAAAGCATGTAGAAAAATAAAGTCAACACAATGGTTGGTGAGTTCATTTAGTTTTTGTGCAAAAGTAGTTTGTAAAATACTTTGAATGACAACCTTAACCTCACCATTAACCACCTATACCATCTGATTCAGTATGCTTATATATAGGGCATATGTAGGGGACAAGCCCCAGCCACCGTCCCACCACATACTGAACCACATGGTATATTGTTCCTGATGATAATTAAGCGTCTCATCCTACCCGTATGATTCCCCAAAATGTTTGATTCCCAATGTTTGATTCCAAGTGTTTGATTCTTTGAATTTGATTACCCTGTAATTGTTTACTTTGATTCCCTGAATGACAACCTTAACCTCACTAACAACCACCTATGCTATTCAACCAAGTATGCTTATATATAGGGCATATGTAGGGGACAAGCCCCAGCCACCGTCCCACCACATACCGGGCTGCTTAACATATTGTTGTTAATGATAATTAAGCATTTCATCCCCACTACTCTGATCTCATGACATATGATTCTTAACGTTCGTTTCCCTGCCAATGTTTACTTTGTTTCCCCCGAAATGACAACCTTAACCTCACTAACAACCACCTATGCTATTCAACCAAGTATGCTTATATATAGGGCATATGTAGGGGACAAGCCCCAGCCACCGTCCCACCACATACCGGGCCGCTTAACATATTGTTGTTAATGATAATTAAGCGTTTCACTCCACACTATTGATTCCACAATGAATAAGTCTCAAGTTTAATAGGCACCATTATGGACAGCTGAAAAACCCTAAGGATTTCAGCATCCATCCATAATGATCCTATTTATGACTCGTGACATGTTTAGATAGAGTAACCTTCAAGTTAACACAAAGTCAACTAGAAGAACTCGATCATTCTAGTCACTTGTCATCACCATGGATGAATCAAGAAGAACACTGAATGACTAGTAGGGGTTGACACACAGGTCAACACGCGGCGGCCAATCAGTCTGTCTTACATGACTCTGACAAAGAAGAACACTGTTGACTAGTAGGGGTTGACACCCAGGTCAACACGCGGCGGCCAACAGTCTGTCTTACAATGTCCAAAAGTTTATGCATAAAAGTCTAAAGCATTCACATTGTTTCACTGATGACTAGTAGGGGTTGACACATAGGTCAACACGCGGCGGTCAATCAGTCTTTTGTTTGAGCATCTCATGTTTCAAGCATTCAAGTATTCAGGCATCCAAATGTATCAAGCATTTCAAATGTTCACGTATCACAAGTATATTACGCATTCAAGTATTCCAAAATGTATCAAGCATTCACGTGTTTCAAGCATTCTAAGTATAACAAGTGTTCACGTGTTTTCAGACATCTCACGTATATAAGTATCTCTAAGAATATATGTTTTTAGTTAAGTTTAAGCAAATCATTGTAAGTGTAAAGTAATTTAATACTTTATTAAAGATGTAGTACAATAACTTTATGAAATAATTGTCTAAAGCATTAGTGTTTATTTAAAGTATTTTCAAAGCCTTATGGTTTTGTATATAATTAAACATAGAGTTTATAAGTTAAACCTCAATTGTATAATTTAAGCACATAGCTTATATCATAAGAGTTTATAAAATTTAGGCTCCAAATCTATATTGTAAACCTCGTGCATACAGTTTCAAGTGTTCACACATTGTTTCATAATGAATCCCATAAGTTTGCATCAAGTCTCGTAAGCATCTAATATATGGTTTCAAGCATCAAGTTCATTGTATATGTTTCAAGTCTACTGCTTTTCAATGACTACTAAGTTTCACGAATAAGTTTCAACATAAGTATCAAGTTTATGTTTAAAGCATTAAATAACATCTCAATAATTTTGTGAAAATGTGTAACATGCTTCTCAGTCCCGAAGTAAAACAAATAAGTTTGAAAAGGGACAAATGAACTCACCTGTGTTTGAAGCGGTTGACTAAGTTCTAAGCAAGAATACGCGCTCTCTATTGCTGGGTTTGTTGTTGTGTTCACAATCCTGTATTGATTTCATATGGTTTGTAGCTTATAAGTATAGGTGCATGTGTGTAAGTATTAGTGTTAGCCCTGAAGTTGGCTAACACTATAAGTCTAGATCGTCTTTCGGCCCCCTTTTGTTTATTAAAGATTTTAGTGACGCATAGGTAGTGTCACATTCATGTTCCTATGTTCTGATTTCTCAACCCATAACAGTCTTTATAGTAACTTGTTCAAATCCATTCATGTTATCAAAGTTCCATTTGTTAGAATTTTATTTCATTTACTTGTTTATCATGGGCCAAAAGAGGAATTAGTTCAATATATTTGCTGTGGGCCTAAGTGGTGACCATGGGCCAATTTGGCCAACATGGTCAAAGTGTTGCTAACCCATTTTGATTTGATCTCCTATTGGACCGAGTAGGTTATTGGGCCACATGATTGGGCCGTATAGCATACTTGGGCCAATGTACGGTTTCTAGACCAAAGAACTCAATGGCCGAATGGTGTATGGTCTTGTGCTGATTTCGAGATGTGGGCCTAATCAATCCTCAACTGGGCCGAATAATCTTTCTAAATGAGATTGGGCCAGGTAGGTTTTATGGGCTAATTACACTGTTATGTGCTAACCAACATTGGTTAGGGAACAAAGAGATGGGCCGTATGTGTATATATGGGCCTTGGGTTTTCCCTCGTCTTTGGGCCGAACAACAAACGCGTTGGCTGGTTGGTGATCGGGCGAAGGTGGCACAGGGTTCGTGGGTCTCACAGCTCACAGGTTCGGTCATCCCAAACAAATGGTTCGGCTACTGGTCGTTGGGCAAGGGTTCGTGGCATGCAACACTTATGGGTTCGGTGGTTTCCAGATCAAGGGTTCAGCCGGTTGTAGTGCATGGGTTCGTAGACCAGAAGGTTCGCCGGAGCAGAAGGCTCGCCAGAGAAGAGAAGGTTCGGCTCCTTCAGCGGGTTGGTCATAGGTTCGCAGAGGTACTGATGGTCATGCAGGTTCGCTACCCATGTAAGGGTTCGGCCAACTTCCTCTCAAACCATAAGGTTCGCTCGTCCCTTAGCCGCACGAACCTGTATGAGTGCCTCACCATGCAGCTAAATCCCACGACCTGACCCTTCCCATGTTGTCATCACCCTCGGATTAGGTTTCAAGAAGGAGTGGGGTTCGAAGGTTAAGGTCTACGGCCGGTTTTAAAGGTGGTGTCGAACACACACACAACAAGTGACGAAAACCCTATTTTTCAGCTAGTTCTAAGCTTCATACCTGAGATTTGGCCGGGTAAAACCCCAGATCGGTTGTACTTTCGTGTAGAGGGAGTCGAGAGCTTCGCGTGGACACCAAGAACACCCAAATCCGTCTCCAAACGAGTGAGTTATGGTGGTTTGAAGGTCCAAAAATGGTGGTGGAGTGTGGGATCCGGGATTTTGAGGTTTAAGAGAGAGATGGTGGTGGAAAATGAAAGAAATCAATTATTTCAAACTTTATATACCCCGCGGGTATTCGGGTTCGTTTCGGGTGCTCGGTTTTCGTCTCCGTTGCGTTTCCGGATCGCAGCGTGCAAAATTACATAATTAAATAAAAAGGATGTTATTTTAAATATTTGGTGGGTGATTATTTATAAAAAAAATATTTTAAATATTATTAATCTTGAATGATTTGTCGAAATTTATAATTTTTACGCGTTTCGTTATCTATTCGCGTATTTTTAAGCTTTACGCGTTTTACTTACAACAGTTTCGTTTTAAATTGTTCATGATGAGTTTCAAAATTGTAAAACAGGAAATATTATATTTCCTTAACTTTATTATCGTTCGAATCGTGTTTCGTTTTCGTTTCGTCAGATCGCGTCACTTACGCGCGTCTTCGTACAGAGCGCTAACTGTACGAACACGATCGTACGTTTCACTTTCTGATTTTGTTTTCTACTTTTCAGTCATCATTTCAGATCGTTAACTATCAGATCTATTCGTACAGATCGTCACCTTTACGAATAGTTCGTCGGTTTACATTCCGTAACAACAACTGTTATTGTTTTGTTCTGTTTCCTCACATACGTTTAAACCTAATAATATAAATTCAAACATGTCTGTAGCTGTTCATGATTGTCTGATGTGTTTCTGACTGTTTAACCGTAAGGATTAACTCATCATTTCAGAAACATCGTATAATAGTTTACGTTTAGTATCGAATGTTAATAGCTTCTAAGTATTTCTCCTAGTTTGCAACTGAGTTACTGTACTAATTACTGTACAGTTTACTGTTCCGGTAACGATTCCGGCACAGATGTTACAGTCTCCCCTTGTTAAAGAAATTTCGTCCCGAAATTTAAAAGTTATTATCGGGTACAACTTTCCTTGTAACAAATGGGAAACCTTTGGTTGAAGTGATGTCCCTACGCTCCCAAATAAACTCTAGGTCGCGTTTGGGATCCCTATGTATGTCCTCACAGTGCTGCTAATCTTATTGCTCGTAGTTGTCTTACTGTTATGGCTTGCTAAGTCTCTGTATGATTCTAACACTTTATTGTTCAAAACTAACTGATGCGATGAGCATCAATTGTTACACAACCTTAGTGTTAGTGGTGGCTTCCTGTGTATGTTCTTTGCATTAACTAAGAATTCTTTCATTGTTTATACGCAATAAAAGAGTTCCTAAGTTCTCATGGATTACGTATGTGGTTATACTTAATAAGAATAAGATAAGTTTCTTATTCATATTAGTATCAAAATAAAATGAAATCTTATGAGTTAAAGAGGTGTCACATACCAGTACCCGTTTCCGGGTCTTGGTGTGCAGCAGGAGTTCCTATCATGAAGGCTCTTCCCCTTGGTACTTGATCTCCTGGTTGTGCCCTCTTTGGGCAGTTCCTGGAGAAATGACCTAGTTCTCCACAGTTAAAGCATCCCTGATTGTTGTTGTTGTAGTTGCCAAGGTTTTGTGGTGGTGGTTTTGCCATAGTAGCATTGTTCACTGCCAGTTTCGGTGAAGTTCGACAGTGTTGAGCCATATGGCCTTTTCGGCCACAGTTGGTACACTGCCTACACGGCATATTGGCAGCATGATGAAACTGACATTGTGCACATTGAGGATGTACACCAGTGTAAGGTTTGCGTGCAGCTTTAGTAGATACTGCAGCAACTTGATTGAGTGGTGTGGGCATTGCGTATTGTTGGATGGCCTTTTGTTTCTTCTTTGGTTGTTTCTCCTTAGTCTTGTCCGAATCATCTTTCAATTCTCCGGACTTCACCATCACATCCGTGAGTTTAGCTGACAAGGAGATAGCAGACTCTAAAGTTGCAGGGTTTGCAGCAAGTACAATGCCCTGGATGCAGGATGGTAACCCTCCTACATATCGGTCAATTCGCTTTTCTAGTGTTGGCACCATCTCAGGCACCAAGGCTATCAATTCATGATAGCGAGTAGTGTATGTCATGTGATCAGCTCCATTCATCACATGATTTGAGAGTTCAATTTCCAAGTTCTGTAGTTCGTGCTTAGGACAGAACTCATTCCTCAAGAGGGTTTTGAATTCTGTCCAAGGCATGGCTAGTGCTTCATCCCTACCTCGAGCGTTTATCTGTGAGTTCCACCAAGTTAGGGCACGCTTACTGAAAGATCCCGCAGCATAGCGAACCTTATGTCTTTCCGGACAACTGCTTAGGTCCAATGTATTTTCCATCTTCTCTAGCCATTGGATCAGTCCAACGGCTCCTTCAACACCGCTAAAGCTTGGCGGTTTGCATCCTACGAATGATTTGTATGAACAGTCTGATTTAGCGACGGTGTTTCCACTAGTTTCCCCTGTAGTACGCCCTGAGTTGTTACCGTAGCTTTGAATCTTGTTAATCATCTCTGGGATGATATCCTTCATCTGGTTAGTCAGTTGACTGCTCAGTAATGTTGCCAAAGCAACAGTAGCAGGATCCAGAACTATAGTTGCAGTCGGGTTCGGAGGAGGACTATGGGGAGGAGGAGGAGGCGGCGGTGGTGAATCTGGCGGTGATGGTGTCGAAGAGTGAGGTGCAGAAGTCTGTGGTGTAGGTATCGGTGTCGGTTGTTTTCTGGGCGGCATTCTGATCATAACCAAAAGAATTTGGTTAGTGCAGTGATTGAATGCAGAAAACATAATGCAAGCTTAAGTCTTATGTTCTCTACATGAAGGTCCCTAAGTTATAGTCTAGGTCAAACCGTTTAAGTATGTGACCTATTATTCTCTATAACCTTGAGCTCTGATACCAATCTGTCACACCCTGAGCCGGCGGGGTAGGATCGGAGTCCCCGTCGGGCGGAAGGTTCTCGGAGCGCGATATCGTGAATGATAATCGTGATGATCAGATTGTTTACATAGCATCAATGTTAAGAATAATTAAGCACAATAAAATATAAACTAGGATTACAAAGTTAAATTACAAAGTCAACGTTTAGTAATTTAGCTAAGTAAACCTATCCAAAAGAATCAAATATATCTATCTTGTATTTGTACAAGATATCCAAAAGAGATTCGTATTGATCTCAAGATGTGCTTCTTCAAAAGTCAACTAGGATCTATGTCTGGTCATCCTAGTATGCAAATCCTGAATCTTAGCTTAATCCAATGCATTACCTGAGAAAGCATGTAGAAAAATAAAGTCAACACAATGGTTGGTGAGTTCATTAGTTTTTGTGCAAAAGTAGTTTGTAAAATACTTTGAATGACAACCTTAACCTCACCATTAACCACCTATACCATCTGATTCAGTATGCTTATATATAGGGCATATGTAGGGGACAAGCCCCAGCCACCGTCCCACCACATACTGAACCACATGGTATATTGTTCCTGATGATAATTAAGCGTCTCATCCTACCCGTATGATTCCCCAAAATGTTTGATTCCCAATGTTTGATTCCAAGTGTTTGATTCTTTGAATTTGATTACCCTGTAATTGTTTACTTTGATTCCCTGAATGACAACCTTAACCTCACTAACAACCACCTATGCTATTCAACCAAGTATGCTTATATATAGGGCATATGTAGGGGACAAGCCCCAGCCACCGTCCCACCACATACCGGGCTGCTTAACATATTGTTGTTAATGATAATTAAGCATTTCATCCCCACTACTCTGATCTCATGACATATGATTCTTAACGTTCGTTTCCCTGCCAATGTTTACTTTGTTTCCCCCGAAATGACAACCTTAACCTCACTAACAACCACCTATGCTATTCAACCAAGTATGCTTATATATAGGGCATATGTAGGGGACAAGCCCCAGCCACCGTCCCACCACATACCGGGCTGCTTAACATATTGTTGTTAATGATAATTAAGCATTTCATCCCCACTACTCTGATCTCATGACATATGATTCTTAACGTTCGTTTCCCTGCCAATGTTTACTTTGTTTCCCCCGAAATGACAACCTTAACCTCACTAACAACCACCTATGCTATTCAACCAAGTATGCTTATATATAGGGCATATGTAGGGGACAAGCCCCAGCCACCGTCCCACCACATACCGGGCCGCTTAACATATTGTTGTTAATGATAATTAAGCGTTTCACTCCACACTATTGATTCCACAATGAATAAGTCTCAAGTTTAATAGGCACCATTATGGACAGCTGAAAAACCCTAAGGATTTCAGCATCCATCCATAATGATCCTATTTATGACTCGTGACATGTTTAGATAGAGTAACCTTCAAGTTAACACAAAGTCAACTAGAAGAACTCGATCATTCTAGTCACTTGTCATCACCATGGATGAATCAAGAAGAACACTGAATGACTAGTAGGGGTTGACACACAGGTCAACACGCGGCGGCCAATCAGTCTGTCTTACATGACTCTGACAAAGAAGAACACTGTTGACTAGTAGGGGTTGACACCCAGGTCAACACGCGGCGGCCAACAGTCTGTCTTACAATGTCCAAAAGTTTATGCATAAAAGTCTAAAGCATTCACATTGTTTCACTGATGACTAGTAGGGGTTGACACATAGGTCAACACGCGGCGGTCAATCAGTCTTTTGTTTGAGCATCTCATGTTTCAAGCATTCAAGTATTCAGGCATCCAAATGTATCAAGCATTTCAAATGTTCACGTATCACAAGTATATTACGCATTCAAGTATTCCAAATGTATCAAGCATTCACGTGTTTCAAGCATTCTAAGTATAACAAGTGTTCACGTGTTTTCAGACATCTCACGTATATAAGTATCTCTAAGAATATATGTTTTTAGTTAAGTTTAAGCAAATCATTGTAAGTGTAAAGTAATTTAATACTTTATTAAAGATGTAGTACAATAACTTTATGAAATAATTGTCTAAAGCATTAGTGTTTATTTAAAGTATTTTCAAAGCCTTATGGTTTTGTATATAATTAAACATAGAGTTTATAAGTTAAACCTCAATTGTATAATTTAAGCACATAGCTTATATCATAAGAGTTTATAAAATTTAGGCTCCAAATCTATATTGTAAACCTCGTGCATACAGTTTCAAGTGTTCACACATTGTTTCATAATGAATCCCATAAGTTTGCATCAAGTCTCGTAAGCATCTAATATATGGTTTCAAGCATCAAGTTCATTGTATATGTTTCAAGTCTACTGCTTTTCAATGACTACTAAGTTTCACGAATAAGTTTCAACATAAGTATCAAGTTTATGTTTAAAGCATTAAATAACATCTCAATAATTTTGTGAAAATGTGTAACATGCTTCTCAGTCCCGAAGTAAAACAAATAAGTTTGAAAAGGGACAAATGAACTCACCTGTGTTTGAAGCGGTTGACTAAGTTCTAAGCAAGAATACGCGCTCTCTATTGCTGGGTTTGTTGTTGTGTTCACAATCCTGTATTGATTTCATATGGTTTGTAGCTTATAAGTATAGGTGCATGTGTGTAAGTATTAGTGTTAGCCCTGAAGTTGGCTAACACTATAAGTCTAGATCGTCTTTCGGCCCCCTTTTGTTTATTAAAGATTTTAGTGACGCATAGGTAGTGTCACATTCATGTTCCTATGTTCTGATTTCTCAACCCATAACAGTCTTTATAGTAACTTGTTCAAATCCATTCATGTTATCAAAGTTCCATTTGTTAGAATTTTATTTCATTTACTTGTTTATCATGGGCCAAAAGAGGAATTAGTTCAATATATTTGCTGTGGGCCTAAGTGGTGACCATGGGCCAATTTGGCCAACATGGTCAAAGTGTTGCTAACCCATTTTGATTTGATCTCCTATTGGACCGAGTAGGTTATTGGGCCACATGATTGGGCCGTATAGCATACTTGGGCCAATGTACGGTTTCTAGACCAAAGAACTCAATGGCCGAATGGTGTATGGTCTTGTGCTGATTTCGAGATGTGGGCCTAATCAATCCTCAACTGGGCCGAATAATCTTTCTAAATGAGATTGGGCCAGGTAGGTTTTATGGGCTAATTACACTGTTATGTGCTAACCAACATTGGTTAGGGAACAAAGAGATGGGCCGTATGTGTATATATGGGCCTTGGGTTTTCCCTCGTCTTTGGGCCGAACAACAAACGCGTTGGCTGGTTGGTGATCGGGCGAAGGTGGCACAGGGTTCGTGGGTCTCACAGCTCACAGGTTCGGTCATCCCAAACAAATGGTTCGGCTACTGGTCGTTGGGCAAGGGTTCGTGGCATGCAACACTTATGGGTTCGGTGGTTTCCAGATCAAGGGTTCAGCCGGTTGTAGTGCATGGGTTCGTAGACCAGAAGGTTCGCCGGAGCAGAAGGCTCGCCAGAGAAGAGAAGGTTCGGCTCCTTCAGCGGGTTGGTCATAGGTTCGCAGAGGTACTGATGGTCATGCAGGTTCGCTACCCATGTAAGGGTTCGGCCAACTTCCTCTCAAACCATAAGGTTCGCTCGTCCCTTAGCCGCACGAACCTGTATGAGTGCCTCACCATGCAGCTAAATCCCACGACCTGACCCTTCCCATGTTGTCATCACCCTCGGATTAGGTTTCAAGAAGGAGTGGGGTTCGAAGGTTAAGGTCTACGGCCGGTTTTAAAGGTGGTGTCGAACACACACACAACAAGTGACGAAAACCCTATTTTTCAGCTAGTTCTAAGCTTCATACCTGAGATTTGGCCGGGTAAAACCCCAGATCGGTTGTACTTTCGTGTAGAGGGAGTCGAGAGCTTCGCGTGGACACCAAGAACACCCAAATCCGTCTCCAAACGAGTGAGTTATGGTGGTTTGAAGGTCCAAAAATGGTGGTGGAGTGTGGGATCCGGGATTTTGAGGTTTAAGAGAGAGATGGTGGTGGAAAATGAAAGAAATCAATTATTTCAAACTTTATATACCCCGCGGGTATTCGGGTTCGTTTCGGGTGCTCGGTTTTCGTCTCCGTTGCGTTTCCGGATCGCAGCGTGCAAAATTACATAATTAAATAAAAAGGATGTTATTTTAAATATTTGGTGGGTGATTATTTATAAAAAAAATATTTTAAATATTATTAATCTTGAATGATTTGTCGAAATTTATAATTTTTACGCGTTTCGTTATCTATTCGCGTATTTTTAAGCTTTACGCGTTTTACTTACAACAGTTTCGTTTTAAATTGTTCATGATGAGTTTCAAAATTGTAAAACAGGAAATATTATATTTCCTTAACTTTATTATCATTCGAATCGTGTTTCGTTTTCGTTTCGTCAGATCGCGTCACTTACGCGCGTCTTCGTACAGAGCGCTAACTGTACGAACACGATCGTACGTTTCACTTTCTGATTTTGTTTTCTACTTTTCAGTCATCATTTCAGATCGTTAACTATCAGATCTATTCGTACAGATCGTCACCTTTACGAATAGTTCGTCGGTTTACATTCCGTAACAACAACTGTTATTGTTTTGTTCTGTTTCCTCACATACGTTTAAACCTAATAATATAAATTCAAACATGTCTGTAGCTGTTCATGATTGTCTGATGTGTTTCTGACTGTTTAACCGTAAGGATTAACTCATCATTTCAGAAACATCGTATAATAGTTTACGTTTAGTATCGAATGTTAATAGCTTCTAAGTATTTCTCCTAGTTTGCAACTGAGTTACTGTACTAATTACTGTACAGTTTACTGTTCCGGTAACGATTCCGGCACAGATGTTACATAAGGTCATGAGAAAGTAGGGTTTTCATTTTCTTGTTGATTAACCTCTAACATGAGCCGGCTTAGAGCCCTTGCAACCAACTCTACACCTTCGAGAACCATTTATCGCATAACACAATCATGTAAACAGCCCTAGGACAAGTGATGCTCGATGAAGATGATGATGTTGAAGGTGAAGGGTTCGTGAGGAAGCTGGGTCAGCCGAACCTCGGTTGAACGGGACTAAGGGTGGCCGAACCTGCTACCATCACCGAACCCATGCTGCAAACCAACAATGTCGAACCTCCCCATCTGTCACACCCCCAAATTCCCACACGTGGTGTCAGTCCACTTGGGTGTGACGTGGCCAGAATCACAGCTCAAGGTCATACAGAACACCTCTATATGCGTTTACAATTACAATGTTTGACACTAGGGGTGTAAACGAGCTCGGCTCGTTTAGGTATATTCGGGCTCGAGCTCGAGCTCGGCTCGTTAAGAGCTTTATTTACTAGGCTCGAGCTCGGCTCGTTAGAAAATTTTTAGGCTCGGCTCGGCTCGTTTAGATTTTATTTATTTAATTTATTTACTTTTTATTACTAATTTAATTATAGTTATAATTATATTTTCTAAATTTAACATAAAATATTTAATTTAAATATATTTATCATAATTTTATATATAAAAATAATTAATTTTATAAATAAACACTTAATATAATAAATAAAAATTATATAAACGAAAAGCTCGTTAAGGCTCGCGAGCCGGCTCGAGCTCGTTATGTTAGGCTCGGGCTCGGGCTCGATAACTAAACGAGCCACACTTTTGGGCTCGAGCTGGGGCTCGGGCTCGTTAAGGCTCGGCTCATTCGAGCTTTTTACCGATCCGATCCCGAGTATTTCACGAGCTGCCTTGGTTCGTTTACACCCCTATTTGACACACACACTCAATCAAAATAGTTTACAGCGGAATATTTAAATCATAATTTCAGCGGAATGAAACGAGTTTAACAAATGCAGCGGAATCAGAAATTGTCAGACACTACATTATATCAATAAATAACATAAATAAAATTGTTTTCAAATGATAAGACAGAAATGCAAGCGGTTCCTAATGCTCGTCCCTTAAAGTGTGCATTCCTGCTATCCATAGCTTGTTCGTTACCTGAGAATACAAGTTTGAAAAGTGTCAACACAAAGGTTGGTGAGTTCACAGGTTTTGATATACATATAGTAATAAAAAGTGTGTCATGCTGTTTATCAAATGTTAGTACCGAGCCCTAGGCTCCAAGTGTCAGTGCGTCACTACCGAACTAGACCTGTTTGTACTTGCCTCCACTGTGTCTCGTACACACAGTAAATTAGGTCAGAGTTTGCACGGGTTATGACATCCAGTCAACATTGTGCCCCGTGGGGTTGGTCATACCCTAATGGATCCATCCAAATCTACCACGTAGTTCGTACATTAACGGTAAGACTTTGTGAGGACTTGTTACGAGTTCAACACTTAATGTTTGTCCAATAAACCAGCATACACAATAAAAATGTTTGTAATAGCATAATTGTTTGACTCGATGCAACTTGTATTCCCCCTATTAAAAGCGTTTGAAAAGAGTAAAGAGGGGTCATAAACTCACCTTAATGATCAAATGAAATATCGCAAGTCCGCGCGTCGGTCACCGGCGACCTATATCGTATACCGCACGTGAGTTCGTATAACGACTGTGTTCGTGTTCGTGTTAGTGCGCGTGTGTGTGCCCAACAACCCTCGGTTGTTCATGTTTGTTCGTGTCGGTCCACAATGACCGTGTTTGACTATGTTGGTCCACATTGATCGTGTATGACTGTGTTGGTCCACATTGACCGTGTTCGACCAAAGTTGACCGTGTTTGACCAAAGTAGACCGTGTCAAGTCAACGACCCGTTGGTGAACCGTGTGACGGTTGTGAATCGTGTAGCAAACGTGTAAGTGCTCGTCGTGTGCAAAACGCGTAAGTCGCGCCTATGGACAACTTACTAATTATAGTAAGTTTACATTTATGGAAAGTTCACAAAGCATAACGGTTTTATAGCTCTAGCATGTTCATTAGTCCTACATGATCATGTTAACATATAGCACATCATCATACGAGTTCACGTAAGTCGTTTATATCATGTTTGCACATAAAAGTTTCCTAAAATGGAAAGTTTCCATTTTTAGCATACGTGACATCGGAAACCATCTAACTTAGCATCTAATCATCATATTACAACATAATAAGCCATTTAGCATGCTCGAATCATATCAAGATCCTCCTAAGTCGGTTTTTGTAAAAATAAAATTACTATAAATAGTAACTTTGTGGTTTTTCATAAAAACAACCATTATAACGCTTCTAATCCTATTTTCATGTCACCAGTCATCATAATAGATCATTTAACATCATTTAATCATACCAACATGGCCTAAATCATTACTTAGCAATTCTTGGTTCATAAAAGTTACTAAAAATAGTAACTTTGCTAGAAATGACCATAAACAAAATCCAAATCACATTTTGAGCATCATTAGCATTCAAATATCATTCTAATAGCATATCTACATACATGCATGCTCATTGTTTCCACAAAATCATTCACTTGTAACAATAAAGTTACTATTAATAGAAAGGTTCATAGAAATCATAGTTTTAACCATTCTAAACTAAATCTAATCATGCTACATACACCCAATCTCATCAAGAAGCATCTACAAACATCCAAAGTCATCCCAACAATCATGGATCATACATGCATGGACATATAATATCACAAATCATCGTTTTAAGCACAATGGCTTATACCCATCATCTTAGATCATCACAAAACTCAATCTAATCATCATAGATTATCATAGAATGTATTTAAATCATCAAACCCAGACCCTAATCTCGTGCATGTGCACTATAGGTGCTTGCATGTGAGATTTACACATGCATGTGTGTGTAATAGTGTGAAAAACGAATTTTAGTCATAAGAACTACCTTCAAAGCTTCTAAGATCTTGTGATGAAGGTGAGAACAGTCTCTGGAGCTCCTGGTTCGTGGTATCTTGCAGCAACAAAGAGAGGGTGTAGTGGTGATCGATCTCCAACTTCCTTCTTAAGCTTCCAAGGTTCAATGAAGGTCTCTAATGGCTTCCTTGAGCTCCTTTGAGTGTTGCAGAGGGTAAAGATGGTGATAGGGTCGGGAAATGGAGTGTGAAGCCGAAGAAATGATGGTAAAGGATAGTCTAGGCATGATGGTCTTGGTTAAATAAAGATTTTGTCGACTAGGCGGCTTCGCATACCGCGATGGGGCCTTCAAATCCTCTCCACGTACCGTGGCGGATTTCGGGAGTCAAACCCCCGCGATGTATGTCGCGCACCGCGACCATGAATCTTGTTGGGTGTCACAACCCACGCCGCGTGCGGAATCCACGACGCGTGACTATGTGTTCATATGCCAATGTTGGAGAACAACCCATGATTACTATGTTTTATAAAGTTAAATTCATTTAACACGCATATCATACATATTATACAACAAGGTTTATCATAAGATATCTATTATACAATACGAAGCTTTTGTTTTCTTTCTAGGTCACAACTAGTTCTGCTGTTGATCCTGACCTAGATTGATTTGCTGTCGTTCCTCATTACCTGAAACATGTAGATAAAAGTCAACTACGAATAGTTGAGTGAGAATCATAGGTTTTTATGATTTAAAATGATTGTTCAGACAATGATTTTCATGATACAATATTCACAAGTGATCAAGTAGGTACTTTGAAATTGAATCTATTGAGCATGCAAACATCAAACCTAATGACACATGTTCGTTAGTAATGATTGTTAGTTCACATGATGAGGTCCAACCCACGGTTGGAGCGATTTGTGATAATGATCTTGTGTTCCCGCATATGATCATACCAGTACTACCAAGGGCTTGATAACAAGTTAATGATGTTCACATAAGAATAGTCCCAAATAGCCTTCACATAACCAAAGTTCCCAAGTGATACGCTTGTTTTTAATGATTTAATAAAATATTCATTTGCACGCGTCTAGTTGGTTATGGGTGACTTAGCCAGCCATGCCGGAGTGGCGCACCAACCCTTGTCATAACCGTGATACACATGATAAAAGATTTATTTGATGATTGTTTATCATGACGTTCCTCATGATAATGATATATGATTTCATAATGTTTAATAAATGTTTATCATGACGTTCCTCATGATAACGATATATGATTTCATAGTGTTTGATAAATGTTTATCATGACGTTCCTCATGATAATGAGATATGATTTCATAATGATTCATAAAATATGTTTTGAAATGATATCTACATGTTCCACCCCGAGTTTTGAAAAACAAAACATTAAAAGGGGACTACGAAACTCACTGTTATATGCGGATAATGATGATCTGGATGTTCGGCTGATAGGAAATCCTCTACGGTTCCTATAACAATTTATGACTAACTGAATTAGTCACAACGTTGTCGGATTGATCAAATAGATGTTGTTGTTGATTATTTCACTAGAAAACTTTCTAGATGAATTTCTGGCTTAGGAATAGTCAATCCTTGTTATTGATTATTTAGGTATCATGAAACATGAGAATGTGATATTAAAATAGGTTTAATAACCATACTCAATGTACTAATCTGACTGTTATCATAAACATCAGATCGTTATCCCGGTGATTATCTGTATGCTTATCATTAGTTTGAAATACTTGGATGAAACCTAGCATTTCAAGAAATGATCAAGACAATCATAATCATTGTTAAACTCAAATGGTTTAAACCATTATAATCATTATTGTGGTTTCATGAAAACCGGGCATTACAACGACTCAAAACAAGGATTTATCCGTTAGAACATCGTGTTCTTTGTTTATAATCATTCCTAGCCATCATCTAGGCAATAATCAACAACCCTAACTATCTCATGATGTTCAAAAACAATATCTAATCAATAAAAATCAAACTAGGAGGTTAAAACGAACCATTACCTATTCTGACGGATTTCTGCGGGTAAAACAACACTCAGAACTTGTAGATACGATCCCTGGTGCGATCCACGCGATTAAAATGCTTCAAAATGGAGTTTGGATGATGAAAATATGGTTTGAGGGGTGTTTTTGAGTGTGGAATGTCGAAATATGATGAAAAAATGAGGTTCCAACGCGTTCTGATCTTAAAAACGCGTTTTGCAGCCGCCAGCCATTCCGGGCGCATCGCCTGGTCCCAACGTTTGGCCCGGGGCGTACCGCGCGGATGCCAGTTCGCAGATATTTTGGTTTTCTTTGTTTCGCGATTCCGGGAGCATACGAAATCCGTTTTGCGCACGGTTTTCGCCTACGTTCACGATTTTTCGAGCTCTTTCCAATTGTTATAATTTCAAGACCTGAAATATTCAAAATATATGATCTCTTATTTAACGCTATCTTCAACTCAGCGTATCTTGAAATCAGAGCCTCGTTTCGTGATTTCGCTTACACTCATTCTCTTCATTTCCAAGTTATGATTCTAGACATGAAATCAGTCTGTCATCTATTTAAATGAGCATCATGTGATGAATGTTTCTTTACGATCTACTAACACCGGATTCCTGAGTAACTACAAGTCATGAACTGATATGATATGATATGATATGATATGGTCCTTCTGACACATACGTAATAATAAATGTGGATTTCAAACCCGACCAAATGTGCTCACGTCATTGATGACGAAAATCTCAGACACAATTGTCACATTGGGCCATCGCGTACCGCGATGGGCCCCTGAAGAGCCCAATAAGCCTATTTTAATGGGTTTGATCCGTTCATCGTCGTTTTTACGTCTACGAACTATCGTTTGGCCTCGTTTGCACTTCCAAGTTCAATGTGTGAGTGTTTCGTGAGGTTTTCAAGTGCTGTGTTACACAATGTGTTAGACGTTCACCAACGTTCGTGTGTTTTGACACGTGTGTGCTGTTTGCCGATAATTCATCGAATTATCTATTCATGTGTCAGTGTTCGTACTGTCGTGCCACGTGTCACACTAAATTAAACTAATTCTAGTGCCACGTGTACATAAAGCATTTAAATAAACATTTAAATAAATGATAAGCTTACCTGGAAAATACGGGGTGTCACACCATCCATGCAAACTTCCATGTTAGCCGAACCTGCATAGCCACAAACCTCCCATGGTCACGAACCTTGCAACTCAGATCTATCGAAACGAACCTATGGCCTGCGAACCTACACCACCGCCGAACTATCTGGGAGACACGAACCTTGCTTGGCCGGATCTTGAAGCCGAACCCTTTTCAGCGAACCTGGCCTTCATGTGACCGTTACCGAACCTGTAACATCACTGCATTTCAGGTTGTCCGTACAGATGTACGACTGTACTGTTATGACATGATATATTAATTATTAATGATAATGAATTATTGGATGATATTACTGATAATTGGTATACATTGAGAATATATTATTCTATGCATAAACCATGGGAAGTTTAGTTGTAACACAACTAAACAGAACCAGAGAGTTTATCGCTGTTGAATTCATGGATATTGGATTACTGGTTTGGAATGGAAAGGAATTAGGACTTAACGGTTGTTTGGTTGCTAAACATAGTCAAGGACACATGGTCATGGTTTATCGAAATAGCGGTGGGATGGTGGCTGAGGCGGTTGCGACTGACCCCTACATATGCCCTATACATATGCATATTTCGATCTATCGCGAATGTGTCAGTGATATGGTTTAGTGGGTTACGGATTGGGATTTATAATGATCAAGATAATTAAAGAACGAAAGTATTATTGGAAGTGATTAGGCGATTTTGAGGTTACGAACATAACTTAAACATGAATATTGATTCATAAGCATTAACTTAATGATGTATTCGCGTGGGTGACGATTCACACGAATATAATTATTAAGAATAATATTCTGAAACGATATTCCATAAATCGTAAATCGAATCGAAATATGATACGAGCGTTGGATTCGCAAAGGTGACGATCTTTAAGAATACGTACGTAAGTAACGTGTTTCGACGAGATAACATAATAATATTTAACGATAATAAACTAAGAAAATAAATTAAAAACGTTTATTAGGAATTACAGCCTAAAACGAAAATGAACAAATTATTTTATTTAAATAATTAATATTAATGAAAATAAACGGAGACATTTTATTTAAACGAATTTCTTTAAAATCATTTTATTGCAACGAAACATATTTATTTAAACGTCTTATGTTTAAATATATTTTCGAGAAGAACCTAATATTTTATAAGATTTAACGCGTAGTAAACGAGACCGAACACACAGGGACAAAACTCGGTATAATAAAGAAGAAACCCTTCTTTCTTCTTCATTTCACCTACACCCACTCTCTCGCTAAACACCATTTTCATCACCCATTTCTCTCTCTAACTTCTCTCTACGAAATCTCTCTTGTTTCTCAACGGATTTTCAAGATCTTGTCGTCTACGCGCTCGGGTGATCGAGGAGAACAAGAGGATACGAAGTGCTATACTATGAAAAACACTAAAACAAACTAGTAGGATTGTTGAGATAGATTGTAACAGGCTCGAAATGCGAAAATGGTGATGTTAATGGGTTGGTTCGTCGGAGAGTAGGTCGGGCGAACCCTTTTAGGGTTGGCCGAACCTTGGCTGGGGAGCTTCAGTGCATCGCCGAACCTGGAACAAGGTTGCAACAGGCGAACCTTGGGCTTAGACCAACCCTAGGAGCTGCGAACCCTTGTGCTGCTGAACGAACCTTGCTAGGCGAACCAAAGGGGACGAACCATGTTACCACAAACCTAAAACCTATGAACCTAACCCATGAAAACCACGAACCTTGTGTAGTCCCAAACCCTACGAACCCTGCCAGGTGAGGTAGCCAAACCCTGGGATGTTGCGAACCCTTGTGCTGGGCGAACACTAGGTAGCCGAACCTCCCCTTTGACTGCTGAACCCTAAGTGCCAGCCGAACTTCCTTGCTGATTAAACAAACCTGACAACTTTGAATCACTTTAGCCGAACCCTAAGGCCTACGAATCTAGGTTAACGAACTTAAAGGCGGTGGGTTAGTTGGAGCCGAACCCAGGGGAGGGCCGAACCCAGGGGAGGGGCCTGTTAATAGGTTCGCTGACCCAAGGGGTGTCAAGCCTAAGTCTTGAATTAATAATAAGAGTAAACAAAAAGATCATGGGTAATTATGTATGTGCATGCATGCATGAAAATTTATAAGGACCACCATTTTTTTTAAAATAAAACCTAAGAATGTTAGTTTTGAGATTTCATGCATTGAATATTTGATATAAGTAATCTATGTATGATTTTAAAGGGGTTTATGAACTAAATTTCATTAATGAAATTCATGGTGGATAAATTAAGTGAACGTGCATGCATGTGTGTATATATATATATATATATATATATATATATATATATATATATATATAGTGTACGATAAAGGCCATTACCTTGGAATACTCTTATTTATGAGGATACGCGTAGAATATCATAGATTACTATCATTATTGAATAATTATAGTCGACAAGTTTAAATTATATTTTGATGATGAGGATTATGTAACAGCAAGTAACATCTTAATTTAGATAAATAAACTAAATTAAGGAAATACTTATGAGGGTAAATTAAATAGATATCGTCACTCAATTATGATAAAACGTCGATACTTATGATCACAAATACACGATAAATACAGGTTGTTGTTGAGTCACTTTTGGTTTCACATACGCGAGCGCGCATTCTACGAAACACTGAATCTAAGGACTCAGGTGAGTTCTCATAACCTCCTTTTAAACTGTTTTGTTTTAAACTCGGAGGTGGAACATGTATACCAATTTTAAATATTATTTTGATAACACATGGGTGATACCTGTTTATCAATATGATATTCACATTATGGGATTATCATTGATTATTATAACTCCGTGTGACATTGTTGCTGACTTCGTTCATCGACAGAGATTACACGTATTGCCACTTGGATTATCACAGCTCCATCAGTCGTTACTGTTGACTTCGATCATCCGCCACGATTGTATGTATTGTCACGTGGTTTGTTACCACTCCATGAATCATTGTCTTTGACTTCTGTCAATCGCATTGATTTCATGTATTGTCACGTGGTTAGCTACCACTCCATGGATCATTGTCTTTAGCTCCGATTAATCACATTGACTTCATGTATAGTCACTTATAATATTTGAGATTATTGATGTTTGAGATTGGTTTAATGTTTATGTGATTGATTATCTATGATTATCTATGATTCTTTGATAGATGTGATTATATGTTTGTGATTGTGTTGGATTATGTGTTGGATTATCTCGCAAGTGCACATGTGGATTTTCTCGGAGAAATTATAAACTTTCATAAACCTATTTATAAACTTTCATAAACTTTTTATAAACATTTTTAATACATAAAAACTTATGATTTCTCACCAACTACTTCGTAGTTGACACTTGATTTTCTACATGTTTCAGGAAATGAAGACAAGTAGGTTGAGGAGGATGATCTCTCATATTTTGGACAATCGTCACTTAGGTTCTTGGACTTAGCTAAATAACTGAAATTCTGAAAACTATAATTTAGTTAGATAGCTAAATCTCTTTTGTATTTGATGTAACTAATTCATGATGAACATGATTTTTGTGTAATTAATTTGGTTGATTAAATGATATGTGATGATTTAAATTAGATGCCCACGAGCTTATAAACAATCTACACATCCCTCGTGGCATCCCGACGTTTCCGCCATCGATCGGGGTGTTACAGAACCTAGTAACTGTGAAGCCATTCTCATTCAACCAGCAGCATACATTCGGCCCAACAGTGGCCCACACAACCCCTACGACCCATTTCCCAATTGATCTAGCCCATGCAATTAGCCGGCCCATATACATAAAACTTGGCCCACACATAGTCTCAATCGGCCCAAAACCCACATACATGTTATTCTGCCCACATGACGAGAAAATTAACAATTTTCTAATTAACAATTTTCTTAAACAAAGGTTAAAGAAACATGCATGGGAAAATTATAGTTTACTACAAAGGTTGTAATCCCCAGGGTTTTCCATTACAAATTTGAATATTGTAATCGTACTCGATTTATAATAAAACTAAGCCTTTGGTATTCTTTAAAATATTTGTATTCATAAACCCTATACATTCATACTCAACAAACAATTTTACAACATTTATTACATTGATGTAATAATAATAATAATAATAATAATAATAATAATAATAATAATAATAATATCAATAAAAATATGAAGTTTATAAAAGATATATATATGTTGAAAAGAATTGTTAAAACTATTAAAGTTTTAAAGACTTTTGGTCATAAACAATGTAATTAAACTTAGTAGACATTTGGAACATAAAATAATAAGATAGAAAAGTTAAAGGGGCCAAAAGTGTAAAAGCAGAAACTCATTTTCGGTTTAATTAGGTTTAGGTCAAAAGGGAGAATCATTCAAACTTCAAGGACCTGGGTTGACAACCTCAGATTCTTTTTTTTTTTCCTTTTTCTTTGATCACGAGTTCAAAACTCGTCACCACCGGCCCAACTTCAAATCATCTTCAAACGTGTCTTAAAAATCCGGAATAAAGGTGTTGCGTAATCTCCGCTCTATCACGATCATAACCATATAACAATTTCTAAAAATAGTAAACAAATTCGTGGATACAGCTAAGCATATACAATCGGTGGGAATTAATACCCAATGGCCATAAAATAATTAACAATCAAACAAATTAAGGATACACATACACTCACGACATCATTCTGGTTCTAACCAAACGAAAATCACATTCTGAGAAGCTTTGTATCACTGGATCAAATTCAAAGAACGAGCCGCGACTGCCTTTCACCCGAAATCATTCAATTCGTTATCAAACCAGGTAACATATTATAGTAATCGACTCGTTAGAACATAAGGATCAAAAGCCCTATGGATTGAAGGGTTCACAGACCTTGTGTTAATCGAATTAGATTGGGGCTTAAGTTAGGGTTCATAGTGATTTGAAGATGATTTAAAATTTAGAATATGTATAATGGAATTCAAACATGGTTAACGAAATACCCGGCCAGACCACTGGTAGAACCACGCGTGTGCGGGCGCGGGCACCCGAGTTCAAACCTTACGGGTTTGGTCAAAACCGGTTTTTGTGCCATCCTTATCCATTTCAACCCATTTTTTTTACAAAATTATATTAAAAATTCTAGAAATTATTTTTACACGTTCTGAACAAATTCCATCTAATTGTTGGCAGATTTTAATTATGTTTTTATAAAAAAAACTAGTTTAATAAACATACTAAGTCATTTTATTACGTTAATATATATATATATTAATATATATATATATATATATATTTTAGAAATAGATTGTTTATGTTCTGTATAATTTAAAATAGAATTCAATTAATTTCTTTTGCAACGTTTATTTAATTAAATTTCAAACTATAATAAAAGATTTAAAAGTCAAAATAATTTCAAAACAACATTCTGTTCAATTTTATATATATATATATAAAAGTTATTTTTTACATACAAGCTATTTGTCCAATTAAAATGTGTTTACAAATATATATATATATATATATATATATATAATTTAAGTTGTAAATGTTTAAGTTTAAAAATATTTGTTTTGAGATCAGGATAATTCAAAATGAGTATTTTAAAATTTTAAACCTTTAAAAGACAAAATAAAATTTTATAAAACTTATAATTCAAAATATACAAGATTTTAAATACCAATAAATGGTTGAATGGATGGGAAATCAATTTAATTAGCATACTTAGGAAATTCAATTTCAAAATAATATTTAGTATATTATTTTATTTGTTATGAATATTATTAACAAATTAGTTAGTTATTCATAAAATAATATTGATAAATAAAAATAATACATTTAATATTCTATCTTATTAAATCAATATTATAATGTTAGTTATTCTAAGTATCCATTAAAACATAGATTCATTCAAACTATGACTTACATTAGAATGTCATAGTTTTAAGATCCTGAACTTAAACTATGGTATCTAAAACTTTGTTACTCAAACGTTAGGATGAGTAGGTATTATTGCTTCTCAAATCATTATTCAAAGACATGGAACTAATCAAGCATTCAAACTTGTGAGTTTCTCCACACTCCCTTTTACTTTTGTTTTTGGGATGTTACACATGTCTTATTCAAACTTTATTCAATCTATTATTCATTCAATCTATGATGCAAGCCTTAGACTAGTTAGCTTTATGTGTTAGAGGCTAGGCTTATACAAGGTGTTATTTTATGTGTGATTCTATGTGTGTTGCCAGTCAAGCAATCTAGTACCTAGTAGCCTAAGATGGTTAGATACTATCTTCGCAAAGGCTTTTGCCTTTGTGTGAAAAGGGTGAAAAGTACACCTAGCAAACTTGTTGAATTATAACAGTTAATTTATAGTATGACCATACTTGAATTAACATGTTGTAAGGATACTTGTTTGGAAACATCCGGCCTCGTCTATCACCAATATTGTCCGCTTTGCCCACTAGGAGCTCACGGTTTTGCCTTCGGTTGCCCGGGTGAAAACTTCCCAGGGAGGTCACCCATCCCTGGATTGCTCCAGCCCGAGCACGCTTAACTGTGGAGTTTTCATGTGCTCCACAGCCAGCTAAGCCGAAAACGCGTTGGTGATGTAAGAGGTGGATTGTTACTTATGAGCCAGGAATCTCTCCTGTTCACGGCCGATGTGGGATTGCCTAGGATGTTACAAAGGTGACAAGTTTTGGGTAATGAGTTTCATAAAGTCTAAAACATGGCATTTTGACTATGGTGACAAGTGGTTTTTAAAGGGTCAAGACAAACGGGGCAATGGTGATACAAAACTACGTTACAAGATGCTAAGGTTCATAACTTTTAATCAAAAATCTAAGTTTTACACTTAGAACCTTTAATATTAAGACATTGAGTCAAGTTGAGCATGAAATCAATAACAAAGTGAACTAACATTAACCAAATTGGGTTAAGTGGATTCAAAACCCATAACAAATACACAGGGCCGAATGATGACCGTGACTCACTAGTATTAGCCAACTTAGGGCTAATACATACACGTACACGAATCTCTATAACTTATACTTACAAATTACAAACAACGTGAAATCAATACATGATCGTGAATACAACAACAAGTACAACAAAGAGCGCGTGCATTCTTGTTTAAGATAAGCCAACCACAACAGTTACAAGGTGAGTTCATATGCCCCTTTTCTAATCTTAATTGATTTTAAACTCTCGGGGCTGAGAAACATGCTAAATCTTTTATTTACTTAAAAGTTTTAGTTCAACATATTGCTTACTCTGATTTAGATAATTATGCTTGACTTATTATCGCTTATTATTGTATGCATGCTTGTATGATCATAACATGACAGAGACAACTAAGATGAATATGATAGTATAACTTCATGAATCACCAACTCAATAGAATAATGCAGTTGTAAGATTTTATCTTATAACAATTAATTATTCCTACAAGAACGAACAATGAGATTATCACAGGTGAACATGATGACAACAACAACAAACAAGAATGATACTAAGATAACATATCTTCATAATATCATTCACTAACGAATTTAGCTAAGTGCAATAAGACAAGTTCTTATAGCACTCAGCTTACAACTCAGTGCAGATTACAAGATAATATGGAACAAATATCATCCACCACCTGAGTCGACTAAGTGTTGTAAGACTAGCTCTTACAAGACTGTAGTGGCAACAGGGTGACTATATGGAACAACAAGAATGATAATCATGATAATGTAACTTCATGATAACAACATCATTCACACAATTATTAACATTGTATAATAAGACATGTTCTTATATAACTTTGTTAGAAACAACAGAAACATACATACAAGAGAACAACAACACTGAGAACAAACAACATTGGTGAATACAATACAATTAATTACTATTAAACTGTTTGTATTATATCATTTCAATCATGAGCCATGTATTCAAGTTGATCAATGTAAGTCCCTTTCACAAATCGCTGACCAGTTAATTTGACGTGACTAAACTGACGATAGCATAATGGTACCATAGGTTTGACAAACCTCTAGCTTGTAGGGCTAGTATGTTGATCGTAATTTCAAATGGCCGGTAACGTATGACCGGTGACAGGGCGACGAACAGTCAGGGTCTGGAAAGCGACACATGGTGATATAAAGCTGCAATGATATTGTAATTAATCCATCGTTTCCTGTTGACTAGTAGACTGAGGAATTTATTTTCTATCATGTCATATTACTAGTAACAGTTTCGATGAGGACTACTGTAATACAAGGTGGTAGAGGTAAATCGGATGCATTGTAATCTGATTACGTGAGGATTGCAATGGATTCCTTTTAGACTCTATGCACTTCAAGTTGAGAACAAATATCAATTGGTTAACTAACACTCCTATTGTTTAAAAGTGATTAACAGTTAACCCCACAAGATATAGAATAATAACAAGGATCAGATTAAATTAATCTATTTTCTTTAACACATCGAGGGTTTATCAATACTTCGGTTTAATAACTGAACCCCTCTTACTATATTATTCTACATATGATACAATGGGTGATGAACACAAATAGATGGGTGAATATCATACGGGATGAATAGGGGAATGAAAATGAGTATCTATCGTTGTATTGCAAGTGGTATGGAGTTCTATTAGGTATGTGGTGGGATGTTGGCTGGGGCTTGTTCCCCTACATATGCCCTATATATAAGTATAGCTAATAGGATGAGATACTACTTGTAAATATAACTATAGAGAGTCCATTGTGTGAACAAGTGAATCAAGTGGTAACAAATATCATGTATGACATTATGACTGTGTATGCGAACAAATCAATGTTTTCAATTATCAAATTTATGAACTCACCAACCTAGTGTTGACTTTCTTTAAATGCATGTTTTCTCAGGTGACGAACATGTTTAGTCACCAGTATTCAAGTACATAGCTAGTGGACTTTTAGAAGACCTAGATACATTTTGTGTCGTGCATATTTTGAAATGACAAAACAATGAATCATCTTTTGTAGATCTTGTACAGTTACAAGATAGTAACTCATTGATTCTTTTGATTAGATTTACTTAGTTAAATTATGAGGAAACAATGTAATTTAACTTTGTAATTCTATTTCATTGTCATGTTAGCATTTCTCAGTTATATATCATGTGCTATGCAAACAATCTGATCAATTTGATTATCAAACGATATCGCGCCCCGAGAACTTTCCGCCCGACGGGAAAGTCGATCCAGCCCGCCGGCTATGGGTGTGACAACGAAAAGGGTGAAGGCGTACGTGATCGGATTGCTTTCAAGGACTCGAATCGAACACGTTTGTTTGGTTGAAAACCCAACTTTTTGTGAACAGTTGTAAATGACATAGGGGTTAATTACCATTAACATGTTTGCAAATAGTTTCGTAACGGGTTGGGTTATGTTGTGTTCAAAAATTGATGTTTAATTATGAAAAAAAAATATGAAACCTAACTCTAAAAGTGTTTTAAACACGTGTCACACGTGGGAGAATTCTGGGGCCTACACATATGATTTACATGACTTAAAAAATATTTTTTTTAAACTTCTTGTGGTGCTATTTCCATTATTTTTATAAAAATGGCTCTAATAATACTACGAATCTTTAAAAAAAAATTTACGTAGTTTTGTCATTGTTTTCAAACTTTTTTCAACCTTAATGGTTTTCATTTTATCCATCCTGTATAAATAAGAGTGAGTGTGTGTGTGTGTCTAAGGCTATCAATAGGTTCGTTGATAGAAAGTGTAAAATATAAGGGAAAATACCCCAAATGGCCACAGGCGCCTAAGATTTTCCCAAAATGACCAAAATCGGTCAAATGGCCACCCCCTATGAAGGCGTGGCGCCTATTCCAAGTTTCCCGACGCACACATACTCAGCCAGTAGGAATACACCACGTCATCATTTCCGTCGTCCACGCCCACAAATCTGACACAGGCGCCTTTTCTTTTTCAAACCTGTCACAGGCGCCGGTCTCACACCTGTAACCATGTCACAGGCGTCCGCCCGTATATAAATATTTTCACGGTCGTTTTTTTCCGGGGTCCCGAACCAAAACAAAGTCGTCCGAACCTCCTTTAAAGTCGCCCGGACCAACATTACAGGCGTTTTGTTATTTTTTATTTAAAAAAAAATGGCGGACAACCGAAATGAACAGGCGTCCGACTGCAATATACAGTCTTCCGACTTCATGGAACAGGCGTACGACTTCATTGAACAGGCGTTCAACGACTACTATTTTTCGAATTTTAATTTCAAATTTGACGATGTTAAATACCACCAGTTACACACCGAAAAATCTTATCATTTCCAAACAAAAAAAGTTTTCAAAGGGATGGATAAACAATATAGTTCCCAACCTACTGATAAACCTTCAAAATGGATATTATCCAAGTGGAGAACTTTAAAATCAACTGATGCAACGACAAGTGAGAAACCATTAGATAACCGTGGTAAAAATATCCCTGGAAAAGAAAGCGTACCTACGGAATATATACGGAAGCGTAAATGGACGATTCCCGACGACGAGTCAGATAACTGGTCTAAAGATGTTGTCGAGTTTTTTCATTCTGGTGATTCGGCATTTTGCTATTCTGCGGTGTTTTTTAATGATGAAAAACTTGACAAACGATTTTGGGGTACTTTACTTGGATATTACGATAATGGACACCTATCATCAACGATAAATTTTTGCGATAAGTTATTGTTTTAATTTTTAAATTTGCTTAACTTTTTATTATTTTTACAGCATATTGAAGGATGGGTGAAACAGGGAAGTTCAAAGTAGTCCATCTTTAAAGCTACAGTGGACAATCTTACCACCTTCATTTGTGTATTTATTGTTAGATTCTTGTAACAAAAATTCTGTGAAGTTTGCAAACGGGAAATTTACACCATTCCCGTCTTTTTTCAACGTTGATTTTGTTTATTTTCCTTATTGTTTTCAACGTCAAAACTGGAGTCTTCTAAAAGTCGACCTAAAAACATAAGAGCTGTTTTTGTTTGACAACAAACATACTACCGGTGAAAACTACAGAAGACATTTCCATCCTGCATGGAGGAAGATTGCTAGTTACCATTTGTTACTGGAAAGAAACCAAGCATCCAGAAGCAAGCATAACATTTGGAATGAATGACGAATTTATCAATTCTTTGAATGCATTAAACGGCAATGAAGGTGTTTTTGTATGCATGCTGATGGAGCATTTAGTAACGGGAAAACCTTTAAATTTAACTGCAAATTTTAATAGTTATTGTATCTCTTACAGACAATTTATGGCCGAGCAATTGTATTTTTGGCGTTGTTTACCATGAAAAATTAATGAAAAATTATTGTAATTTTAGTCTTTATATTCGTTTATGATTATTATTTATATTATACATTATATGAATAAGTATATTACGAAAAAATTAAAAATTAAATATTAAATTCAAGCCAACCAACAACCTACACTAAATATTACAATTAATTAGTGTAATCAGAATCGAATTTGTTTTCATCATTCCATGGGTTATGATAAGGTGGAAATTGTTCTTCATACTCGTCTTGCCAAGGATCTCGAGGAACATACTTTTCTTCCGGTCTGTCTTCATAAAGAAGAAGAGAATAGTCCTCCATGTATGGATGATATTCGTCCTCGTCCTCGTAAGGTATGTGTTCTTCCTCCTCATTATTCTCAGGTAAAAACATATCAAACGCCCAGTTCCAAAAACTATCTTCAGATTCTTCATCATTTTTGACTGGTTTGTCACCTTCCCGAGAAATTTTCTGTTGATGGTCGCCAACTGGTTGTTCAGCTTGAACTGATTCACCTTCAGCTGGTTTCTCCTCTTCTTTGATATCAACAGTTGACATTCTTAACTTTGGTTAATAGTAAAAAATTCTGAACACCTTCGTCTTCCTTTATATTGTCCTGAAAATTGTTTATAATTTATTATATTTAATTAAGAAAATTTAAAAAATAATTATGTAATTTAAAAAATAACGCAGTTTGGTCAATACCTGGCTTGAAGGTTTTGGTATCGGTGAGACTTGGCCATTTCCATCCGTTGAGGGTATTGACGTAGTAAGTGTACATATTATATTTAAAATTTTATTCTTTTAACAATAAATACTTAACCATTTTTTTTATCAGTTTTATTTGCCAGTCAACATGTCAAACCAACACTAGTGTTTAGTTTGCGTTGACCTTCCTAGTTGGAAAATGACTATTTATGATAGGTTTGTTTCATTTGTTAAATTAAAAATACAAGTTTATTTGTTGATGCATAAAATAATACTTAATTTTTTATTTTCATTTTCCCTGAGATTTGTTGTGCATCAAGAAATACAATGCTACTTTATATTGACAACATGTTTCCTGAGTGGTTGTTGTTCAGTGGTCATGATTTGGGTGGCGTATTTAGGCCTCCACCGTTTGAAAGAATTATTCCAGAAAAGGTTCCTCACCAAACTGGAACAGTTGGTGATATTGGGGTATGGGTTTGTATTTTTCTGCAACGTTTGCTAAGCGGTGAACCAATATACCAGGAAAATGAAGACACGTCTAAAACAGCCGCTGAGTTTCGTTGGCATTTCTCGAAGTTGTGTATGAAAATAAAATTAGAGTTGAAAGTGTATGACACTGAACTAGTAAATGAATGTAATATATTCCTCACTAGTGTTATGGCAATTTTTATTATATTTTAAATTAGTTTTCGTTTTTTTTAATTATATGGGCGTCCGACTTTTTTTACGGGCGTCCGACTGCGTATTGTGTTTTTTATTTTGCTATAAATTCCTTACTATCGGAGCAATATTTAGCAATCAAAAATGCTTCTCAAAAGTTTCCTAATAATGCTTTTAGTAAAATACTTTCATATTAAGTATTATCTGGAGTTCTCGTCGAATTAAAATCACTTATGTTTATTATAGTATTCTGGTTTTTACGTGAGTCATTTCGACCTATATGCGTGCTAACCAGAATGACTCTGCTTTACTTAAAAAGTATATGAAAATCTTTATTTTCCATCATTTCTAAAAACCAGAGAAAGATGTAGAGCGTGTAACAAACGTACCCGAACAAGATAGAGACGTTGAGCGACAACTTAAAGGAGGTCGAGCACGCAACCGGTGAATCCGATTTCGAAGTCTACAAATATTAGGTTTTAGAATCCGAAAATATTTTATTGTATTTTGTTGTAATTTTAAATTTTCTTTTATATTAATCACATTTTAAGATGTATGTATATATTCGGTTTTTTTTGTTAAAGGCCTTTTTTTTCATTTATTAATTAAATTTTCAACCTTCAACTGATAGAAATGGACGGCCGCCTGGTTAGCATGGTCTTCCGCCTCTACTAGAGAGGCGTCCGCCTCTATTAAAGAGGCGTCCGAAAATATGAAACAACAAAAATTTCAATTTTGGAGAATGGTCGTCCGACTGTACAGAGAAGGCGTCCGCCTGTAAAGAGAAGGCGTCCGCCAAAAAGTTATCCCGCTCAGCACCCGCCTGTTTTTTTTGGTCGGCCGACTATTCAGAATAGGCGTCCGACTGGTCTGTTTAGGCGTCCGACTGCTTAGATTTGTTACCAAAATTTCTTTTAAAAACTTGCCTATAAATAGAGGTGTTTATGTTTTCGTTTTTTAAATTCAAAATAGTTTTTTTATTTTCGAAATTATGCGTTTCTTTATGATTTTTTTGATTCAATTGTTTGAAATTAACTTTTTTTACAATGATAACAGATGGGGCAAAAATAAATAGCAGAGGGGTGTCTTTATATCTCGTTGAGTTAAATTCACTTATATTATCGTGTCGATGTAATGAGTTTAATTCTCGTTGAATTAAAACTACTTACATCGGTCATTTACTTATTTTTATTTCATAGTAGATGCGTTTGGTTTTAAGTTTAACCAAATCAAACGTGTCACACCCCGAGCCGGCGGGATAGGATCGATTGTCCCGTCGGGCGGAAGGTTCCCGGAGTGCGATATCGTGAGTGATAATCGGGTTGATCAGATTGTCTACATAGCATCAATGTTAAGAATATCTAAAGCACAATAAAGCATTAAGATAGGATTACAAAGTTAAATTACAATGTTGATGTTTGATAATTTAACCAAGTAAACCTATTCAAAAGAATCAAATGTTTCTATCTTGTATCTGTACAAGATATCAAAATGAATTCGTATTAGCTACAAAAGATGTGCTCTTCAAAAGTCTGCTGGGTCCTCTAGTTGGGCTACCTAGCAAGCAAAGTTCTAAGTCTTAGCTTATACCTGTGCGTCACCTGAGAAAGCATGTAAGAAAACAAGGTCAACACAATGGTTGGTGAGTTCATGTAGTTTTAGTATGTGAAAAATAGCTTTTGTTTATTGATTCAAAGTTTCCAAGTCTATGTTGTCAGTATGTATTAGTTTCAACATGAGTTTAACAAGCATTGCGTTTAGTAGTTTATGAAAATCCCCCAAAAGCATTCTAGTATCCCCTAGGTAACAACCCTAATCTCATTAACACCACCTGTATCATCCAACTCGGTATGCTTATATATAGGGCACACCCCTGGGTCAAGCCTACAACCCGCCCAGACGACGTCCCACCACATACTAAGTCGCATAGGACATTGTTGTTAATGATAATTAAGCGTCTTACCTAACATTCCACCTGCACAAAGTAGTATATGAGTATCGAGTTTGAGAGACACCAATATGGACAGCTTAATACCCTAGGGAATTTAGCATCCATCCATAACGGTCCTAATGATTAAATCAAGAAGATAACTGAATGACTAGGAGGGCTTGACCACTGTCAAGGCGCGGCGGTCAATCAGTTTATCTTACCTAATTTCAACACCGAAGAGCACTGATGACTAGAAGGGGTTGACACCTAGGTCAACACGCGGCGGTCAGCAGTCGGTCTTACGATGTACGACAAGGAGGAACACTGATGACTAGTAGGGGTTGACACCTAAGTCAACACGCGGCGGTCAACAGTCTGTCCTACAATGTCTGACAAAGAGGAACACTGATGACTAGTAGGGGTTGACACCTAAGTCAACACGCGGCGGTCAACAGTCTGTCCTACAATGTCCCATAGTTTTAGCATACAAGTTTAAAGCATCCACATAGTTTTACTGATGACTAGTAGGGCTTGACCAATGTCAAGACGCGTCGGTCAATCAGTCTGTTGCCTGAACCTTCCCAAGTATATCAAGCATTCACATTAGTATCATCAAATAGCATATGCCCTTAGCACTTGGTATTATCACATAGCTTTAGTATTAACAAGTAGCTTATGCCCTTAGCACTTGGCATAATCGAATAGTATTGAGTTTGCGTTGTGTCTTATGCCTTCAGCACTTGGCATAATCTATAGCATTTAGTTTTAGATGAGTCTTATGCCTTTAGCACTTGGCATAATTAAATAGCATTTTACTAAGTTTAAAACATGTGTTTCAAACGTTCATAGTATAGTAAGTATTTATGAGTATCAAGCCTTCAACTGTTCGAGCCTTCTAGTGTTACAAGCATTTAAGTGCTTTAAGAATCCTAAGCCTACAAGTCTTCGTGAGTTAAGTTTCCAAGTTTAAGTTTAAGCAAGTAAGTATAAGTGACAAACTGATTTGACACTTAGATTAAGAGAGTAAGAAATTAATCTTTAAAATATTGATATACAATATTAGGGTTTAGAATATATGTTCATAGTATGAGTTCTCTAAACGAATGTAACAAGTGTTAGCATTTAGCATGAATGTTACAAAGCCTTAGCATTGAGTATGTTGTCTAAGTCCCACGTGTTTAGCATAACATCAAGAGTATAGATTAAGAATCGAGCCTCTAGCATATGCATTTAGTCTAAAGTTTGAGAATAAAGTGTATAGCATAATCATCAAGCGTATAGTTCAAGCACGTAGCCTCTGGCATAGTCCCTTAGACTTTAACCTATAACTTAGGAATAAAGTTTAAGGTACACTCATCAAGTGTAAAGTTTAAGCCTAAAGTTTCGTAGCATAGATATCAACCACAAAGTTAAGTATACACAAGAAGACATAAATGTCATGCATACAGTATAAGCACCAAGAATAAGTATGAAAGCATTCCTTTAAAACATTTCATTGTTTATATAAAATGTTTAACATGCCTCTCAGTCCCGAGGTAAAAACAATTATGTTTGAAAAGGGACAATGAACTCACCTTGTAGTTGTTGAGGTTTGACTTAGCCTAAACAAAAATGTACGCGCTCTTGATTGTGCTTGAGTGTATTTTCACGATCCTGTATTGATTTCACGATGTTTATAACTCATTAGTATGAATTATAGGGATTATGTGGGTATGTATGTGTTAGCCATAAGCTTTGGCCAACACTCAAAGTCTTCGGTCTTTATTGGCCCATCTTTATTTGTTATTGGTTCTTGTAATCCATAGACTTTCTTTGATTTATTCTTGTCTTATCTAGCTTGTGTTTAAAGTCCATTTGTAGTTTCATGAAGTCGTGTTATAAATCACAAGACTTTGTTGTAAAAGTTGCCGTTTTGGTAGTAATCCCTTGGTTATCATACTTATTAGAGTTGAGTTAAAGAGTTACAATAGTTCTTTAGTCATGTGGGCCAACAATTTAAGTTGGGCCAATGATATTAGGTGTTGAATCATAAAGGCCTTGCCAAAAAGTTGCAAAACTAGAGTTCAAGTGGCCTTTTGGGCCTTGTTTTGGGCCTCTAAGGACTTTATTGGGCCCAAGGTGGGCCTAGGCAATATTTGTTGGGCCTAGAGTCATATAGGGCTGTTGGAATTGAAAATGGGTCAGAAACATGTTGGTGACCAAGTTAATGACAACATGGCCCCAAAAGTGAAGACAAGGGCCTCAAATGGGCCTTGTTGTGGGCCTCGGGTGGATTTTGATGGGCCCCATGGATTTTGTCTCGGGCCTTTGCCAAAAGAACTCATGGGCCAAGTTGGGCCTGGGTTAGAATGGCTGAAACAGTGATGGGCCTTGAATTTGGGCTTTTGGCCAAAAATTGTGGCCTTGGGCCAAAGGTAGTAGGCCTTGAGCCATAAGTAGTGGGCCTTGGGCCATTCACTTCATGTTGGGCCTTCCAATAGTAAATGGATCAAATTTAGAGGTGTTGGGCCTGAAAGGTTGAGGTGGCCCCACTGGTATTCATTTGGGCCTACTGTTGGGCCTTAATGAAATGAGTTGGCCAAATAAGGATCTTTGGTTAAGTATCTTGGGCCAAAGAAGTAAATTGAATATGTTCCAAGCTATCAAGTTAATTAGAACCCACTGTGGCATGTTTGTTGTTAATGGGCCTGGACAAAGATATTGGGCCGAATCTGTTATGAATCAAACAATGGGTATGGGCCGCATTCGTGGGCCCTAAGGTTTCCTGTTGGGCTCTAATTCAATAAGGTTGATTCAATTTGTATTGGGCTCAACATAGGCTGCATGGGCCTTGGTCATGTGTATTGGGCCGTCTGAGTGGGTTAGGACCAATAGGATGCTACTGGCCTATGAGGCACTGCTGGGCCGAGTACTTAAGTCAAAGAAAAGAGTTTAGCTTGGATGTGGTTATATAGGCTATACAATGTCTGGGTTGAATAACAATCTGTAGGCCGAATGAGGCCTGTTGATCCTTGGCCGAATGAAGTTTCTTGGGGTCGAATGAGTAGAGAAGGTGGGCAGCGAATGATAATGGGCGCATGAGCCCATTCGGCGAATGGGGCCTTGGTCGAATGTGGGGAACATGGCCGAATGATGGCTGTCGAATAGGGAGGTGTTGGCCGAAGGTGGAAAGCCGAAAGAGGTCGAGAGCTGGGGAGAAGGGCTGGCGAATGGTGGCTATTCGACCTTGGCCATTCGGCCAGCTGGATGTGCTATTCGACCGCCGCTTCTCAGCCCTAGACAGCCCCTCATCTCGAGTTCTATGACCAAGAAATGGAGTAACACCCGTTCCTACCCCCTCCTAGTGAGTATTAGTACAACCCCCCCCCCCCCCCCTGGATTTACAAGTCTAGAACCGGTTAGAATATGGTTCGAACTAAGGGTTTACAAAAACCCTAAAATCGCCACTTTCATGTCCAGATTACCTCGTTTCAGGTTGATTTTAGAAAGGATCCTTTGTACTTCCGTGTAAAGGAGGTTAAGAGCTTCGTATAGGTCCAAAGATGGAAGGATTTGGTGGAGAAATGAGGGAGTTATGGTGGTTTCAAGGTGTAAAAACCCTAAAAATGGTGGTGGCCGGAAATGGGTGAAAGAGAGAGGTGGGAGAGATGGAAAATGAAAGAAAACTTTCATTTAAAAGTTTTTATACTCCACGGGGTGTTCGGGTTCATTTTGGTTGCTCGGTTCGCGGTTTCGTTACGTTTCCGGAACGTAATCGCGTATAATTACGTAATTAAATAAAAGAATTCATTTTAATTATTTGGTAAGTAATTATTTTTATAAATATGTTAAATATTATTATTCTTAAATGTTTTAACGAAATTTATTATTTTTAACACGTTTCCTTGATTTTTCGCGTATTTGGTTTTACGCGCTCGAAATTAAAATAGTTTTGTTTTGGTTTATTTATGATGAGTTTCAAAATTGTAAAACAGGAAATACTTTATTTCCTTAACTTTATTATCGTACGAATCGTTCTTCGTTTTCGTTTCGTCAGAAAACGTCACTTACGCGCGTCTTCGTGCAGAGCGCTAACTGCACGAACACGATCGTACGTTTCACTTTCTGATCTTGTTTTCTACTTTCCAGTTATCATTCCGGATCATTAAACCTTCAGATCTATTCGTACAGATCGTCACCTATACGAATAGTTCGTCTGTTTAACATTCTGTAACAACAACTGTTATGGTTTTGTTCTGTTAATCCTCGCATACGTTTATACATAATAGCATCAAATCAAACATATGTGTACTTGTTCAGGGTTATCTGATGTGTTTCTGACTGTTAAACCCTAAGGTTTTAAATCAGATTTCAGATAATCGCATAATAGTTTAGTGTTAAGCCTCCGGTGTACATAGTATTAACATAGCCTCGTGTAGCGTGTACCTGAGTTACTGTGCACTTCACTGTGCAATTTACTGTTCCGGTGACGGTTCCGGCACAGATGTTACAGTCTCCCCTTGTTAAAGAAATTTCGTCCCGAAATTTAAGCATCATTGTCGGGTACTACTTTTTCTTTGCATAGGTGGAGATGCTTTGATGTTACGTATGTCTTATGTTCTCATGTTCGTGCGAAGTTACATTTAAAGTTTTCCCGAGTCTGTTCAATAAGTTACGGATGCGTTTTCAGTCTCTCGACTGTACGATCCGAAATGTTTATGCTCTTGAAAGAATATTGTCTGTGTGTGACCTAGTCCTCCTTAAGACTATGATTTTGTGTGTAATGATGAAATGAGCAGACTTGATTTCATTGTTCCTATCATTCTAAGAACATCAAGTCTACTGGAAGTGTAAGGTAGCTTGGCATCATATTCCATAGCTGTTTGTATACACTCCCATAGTGGTATCCCCTGGTGTTACATAGTTTCATGATCTACATTGTTCACTAAATTTCTTACGCTCATGTGTTATTTCTGTCAGGAGAAGCCTCTCGTTTCTCCCCTTGTTAAATTGGATCCATATATCGTCAAATAAGACAACATTGACGAACCCAATACTGAGACTTATGAATGTATCTCAATCGTTCATTGTAATAACATGATAAGGTTTTATTGGATTAGATGACTCTGTCCCTATCAAAGACAAAGCATCAGTTCCGATGATGGTATTGACACCGCTCGTATCCATCACTTTGAATCTCATGGTATGTGTTTGTTCACTAGGTAAGTGAACACTAAGTTCATGTCATTTAGTGTATAAAATGTGCGAATGTTGCCCCAATTGTGAGTAAGTTATAAACTGACTCTAATGAGGTTAATGAAAATCCATGCTAGTGTAAATCATACACCTGCAAAGATTCTAGATAAGAATGTACCAGTGTTGGTGTTGGTGTCAGTGTCTTGACGTGCAGCAGCAGCTCCAATTTGAAATGCACGCCCCCTCGGTGCTTGCCCTCTCGGTATTACCCTTTGCGGACAGTCTTTGGCGAAATGACCTAATTCTCCACAGTTGTAGCATCCCCGATTGTTGTTGTTGTAGTTTCCAGGGTTTTGTGGGGGTGGCATTGCCATGGCGGCGTTGTTTACCGCCGGTGCCGTGGTGGTTCGGCAGTGTTGAGCCAGATGACCTTTTCGGCCACAATTGGTACACTGCCTACACTGCATTGTGGCAGCATGATGATAATGACATTGTGCACATTGAGGATGTATGCCTGAGTAGGGTTTGCGTGTAGCCTTAGTAGGTACTGTAGCAACTTGGTGAAGAGTCATGGGTGTCACGTAGTCTCGAGTGACCTTTTGTCTCTTCTTCGGTTGTTCCCCTTTAGTCTTGCTCGAATCGTCTTTCAATTCTCCGGATTTCACCATCACGTCAGTGAGTTTAGCAGACAGAGAAATGGCGGACTCTAAAGTTGCGGGGTTTGCAGCAATTACAATACTCTGTATGCAGGATGGCAATCCCCCTACGTATCGATCAATTCTCTTTTCTAAAGTTGGCACCATCTCAGGCACCAAGGCTACCAACTCATGATAGCGAGTGGTGAATGTCATGTGATCAGCTCCCTTCATCACATGATTCGACAGTTCTACCTCTAGGTTTTGGAGTTCGTGTTTAGGACAGAATTCATTCCTCAGAAGGGTTTTGAATTCTTCCCAAGGCATGGCTGATGCTTCATCTCTGCCTCGAGCGTGTATTTGAGAGTTCCACCAGGTCAGAGCACGCTTACTGAAAGATCCAGCAGCATAACGAACCTTATGATGTTCTGGACAACTGCTGATGTCCAGTGTGTTCTCCATCTTCTCTAACCATTGGATTAGTCCAACGGCTCCTTCATCACCGCTAAAGCTTGGCGGTTTGCATCCTACGAACGATTTGTACGAACAGTCTGATTTTGTGCCGGTGTTTCCACTAGTTTCTCCTGCCGTATGACCGGGGTTGTTTCCGTAGCCTTGAAGCTTGTTGATCATCTCTGGGATGATATCCTTCATCTGATTAGTTAATTGACTGCTCAGTAATGTTGCCAAGGCAACAGTAGCAGGGTCCAGCACCAAAGTCGTGTTTGGGCCTGGTGGCGGTGAATGTGGAGGTGGCGGAGGAGGTGGCGGTGGTGAATCTGGTGGCGTCGGAGTAGAAGAATGTGGCGCAGAAGTCTGAGTAGTAGGCTGTCTTCTAGGCGGCATTCTGATCATAACCAATGGAATTTGGTTAGTGCAATGATCGAATGCAGAAGACAAAATGCAAACCTAAGTCTTATGTTCTCTATATGAGGGTCCCTAAGTTATAGTCTTGGCCAAACCGTTTAAGTAATGACCTATTATTCTCTATAAACTTGAGCTCTGATACCAATCTGTCACACCCCGAGCCGGCGGGATAGGATCGATTGTCCCGTCGGGCGGAAGGTTCCCGGAGTGCGATATCGTGAGTGATAATCGGGTTGATCAGATTGTCTACATAGCATCAATGTTAAGAATATCTAAAGCACAATAAAGCATTAAGATAGGATTACAAAGTTAAATTACAATGTTGATGTTTGATAATTTAACCAAGTAAACCTATTCAAAAGAATCAAATGTTTCTATCTTGTATCTGTACAAGATATCAAAATGAATTCGTATTAGCTACAAAAGATGTGCTCTTCAAAAGTCTGCTGGGTCCTCTAGTTGGGCTACCTAGCATGCAAAGTTCTGAGTCTTAGCTTATACCTGTGCGTCACCTGAGAAAGCATGTAAGAAAACAAGGTCAACACAATGGTTGGTGAGTTCATGTAGTTTTAGTATGTGAAAAATAGCTTTTGTTTATTGATTCAAAGTTTCCAAGTCTATGTTGTCAGTATGTATTAGTTTCAACATGAGTTTAACAAGCATTGCGTTTAGTAGTTTATGAAAATCCCCCAAAAGCATTCTAGTATCCCCTAGGTAACAACCCTAATCTCATTAACACCACCTGTATCATCCAACTCGGTATGCTTATATATAGGGCATACCCCTGGGTCAAGCCTACAACCCGCCCAGACGACGTCCCACCACATACTAAGTCGCATAGGACATTGTTGTTAATGATAATTAAGCGTCTTACCTAACATTCCACCTGCACAAAGTAGTATATGAGTATCGAGTTTGAGAGACACCATTATGGACAGCTTAATACCCTAGGGAATTTAGCATCCATCCATAACGGTCCTAATGATTAAATCAAGAAGATAACTGAATGACTAGGAGGGCTTGACCACTGTCAAGGCGCGGCGGTCAATCAGTTTATCTTACCTAATTTCAACACCGAAGAGCACTGATGACTAGAAGGGGTTGACACCTAGGTCAACACGCGGCGGTCAGCAGTCGGTCTTACGATGTACGACAAGGAGGAACACTGATGACTAGTAGGGTTGACACCTAAGTCAACACGCGGCGGTCAACAGTCTGTCCTACAATGTCTGACAAAGAGGAACACTGATGACTAGTAGGGGTTGACACCTAAGTCAACACGCGGCGGTCAACAGTCTGTCCTACAATGTCCCATAGTTTTAGCATACAAGTTTAAAGCATCCACATAGTTTTACTGATGACTAGTAGGGCTTGACCAATGTCAAGACGCGTCGGTCAATCAGTCTGTTGCCTGAACCTTCCCAAGTATATCAAGCATTCACATTAGTATCATCAAATAGCATATGCCCTTAGCACTTGGTATTATCACATAGCTTTAGTATTAACAAGTAGCTTATGCCCTTAGCACTTGGCATAATCGAATAGTATTGAGTTTGCGTTGTGTCTTATGCCTTCAGCACTTGGCATAATCTATAGCATTTAGTTTTAGATGAGTCTTATGCCTTTAGCACTTGGCATAATTAAATAGCATTTTACTAAGTTTAAAACATGTGTTTCAAACGTTCATAGTATAGTAAGTATTTATGAGTATCAAGCCTTCAACTGTTCGAGCCTTCTAGTGTTACAAGCATTTAAGTGCTTTAAGAATCCTAAGCCTACAAGTCTTCGTGAGTTAAGTTTCCAAGTTTAAGTTTAAGCAAGTAAGTATAAGTGACAAACTGATTTGACACTTAGATTAAGAGAGTAAGAAATTAATCTTTAAAATATTGATATACAATATTAGGGTTTAGAATATATGTTCATAGTATGAGTTCTCTAAACGAATGTAACAAGTGTTAGCATTTAGCATGAATGTTACAAAGCCTTAGCATTGAGTATGTTGTCTAAGTCCCACGTGTTTAGCATAACATCAAGAGTATAGATTAAGAATCGAGCCTCTAGCATATACATTTAGTCTAAAGTTTGAGAATAAAGTGTATAGCATAATCATCAAGCGTATAGTTCAAGCACGTAGCCTCTGGCATAGTCCCTTAGACTTTAACCTATAACTTAGGAATAAAGTTTAAGGTACACTCATCAAGTGTAAAGTTTAAGCCTAAAGTTTCGTAGCATAGATATCAACCACAAAGTTAAGTATACACAAGAAGACATAAATGTCATGCATACAGTATAAGCACCAAGAATAAGTATGAAAGCATTCCTTTAAAACATTTCATTGTTTATATAAATGTTTAACATGCCTCTCAGTCCCGAGGTAAAAACAATTATGTTTGAAAAGGGACAATGAACTCACCTTGTAGTTGTTGAGGTTTGACTTAGCCTAAACAAAAATGTACGCGCTCTTGATTGTGCTTGAGTGTATTTTCACGATCCTGTATTGATTTCACGATGTTTATAACTCATTAGTATGAATTATAGGGATTATGTGGGTATGTATGTGTTAGCCATAAGCTTTGGCCAACACTCAAAGTCTTCGGTCTTTATTGGCCCATCTTTATTTGTTATTGGTTCTTGTAATCCATAGACTTTCTTTGATTTATTCTTGTCTTATCTAGCTTGTGTTTAAAGTCCATTTGTAGTTTCATGAAGTCGTGTTATAAATCACAAGACTTTGTTGTAAAAGTTGCCGTTTTGGTAGTAATCCCTTGGTTATCATACTTATTAGAGTTGAGTTAAAGAGTTACAATAGTTCTTTAGTCATGTGGGCCAACAATTTAAGTTGGGCCAATGATATTAGGTGTTGAATCATAAAGGCCTTGCCAAAAAGTTGCAAAACTAGAGTTCAAGTGGCCTTTTGGGCCTTGTTTTGGGCCTCTAAGGACTTTATTGGGCCCAAGGTGGGCCTAGGCAATATTTGTTGGGCCTAGAGTCATATAGGGCTGTTGGAATTGAAAATGGGTCAGAAACATGTTGGTGACCAAGTTAATGACAACATGGCCCCAAAAGTGAAGACAAGGGCCTCAAATGGGCCTTGTTGTGGGCCTCGGGTGGATTTTGATGGGCCCCATGGATTTTGTCTCGGGCCTTTGCCAAAAGAACTCATGGGCCAAGTTGGGCCTGGGTTAGAATGGCTGAAACAGTGATGGGCCTTGAATTTGGGCTTTTGGCCAAAAATTGTGGCCTTGGGCCAAAGGTAGTAGGCCTTGAGCCATAAGTAGTGGGCCTTGGGCCATTCACTTCATGTTGGGCCTTCCAATAGTAAATGGATCAAATTTAGAGGTGTTGGGCCTGAAAGGTTGAGGTGGCCCCACTGGTATTCATTTGGGCCTACTGTTGGGCCTTAATGAAATGAGTTGGCCAAATAAGGATCTTTGGTTAAGTATCTTGGGCCAAAGAAGTAAATTGAATATGTTCCAAGCTATCAAGTTAATTAGAACCCACTGTGGCATGTTTGTTGTTAATGGGCCTGGACAAAGATATTGGGCCGAATCTGTTATGAATCAAACAATGGGTATGGGCCGCATTCGTGGGCCCTAAGGTTTCCTGTTGGGCTCTAATTCAATAAGGTTGATTCAATTTGTATTGGGCTCAACATAGGCTGCATGGGCCTTGGTCATGTGTATTGGGCCGTCTGAGTGGGTTAGGACCAATAGGATGCTACTGGCCTATGAGGCACTGCTGGGCCGAGTACTTAAGTCAAAGAAAAGAGTTTAGCTTGGATGTGGTTATATAGGCTATACAATGTCTGGGTTGAATAACAATCTGTAGGCCGAATGAGGCCTGTTGATCCTTGGCCGAATGAAGTTTCTTGGGGTCGAATGAGTAGAGAAGGTGGGCAGCGAATGATAATGGGCGCATGAGCCCATTCGGCGAATGGGGCCTTGGTCGAATGTGGGGAACATGGCCGAATGATGGCTGTCGAATAGGGAGTGTTGGCCGAAGGTGGAAAGCCGAAAGAGGTCGAGAGCTGGGGAGAAGGGCTGGCGAATGGTGGCTATTCGACCTTGGCCATTCGGCCAGCTGGATGTGCTATTCGACCGCCGCTTCTCAGCCCTAGACAGCCCCTCATCTCGAGTTCTATGACCAAGAAATGGAGTAACACCCGTTCCTACCCCCTCCTAGTGAGTATTAGTACAACCCCCCCCCCCCCTTGGATTTACAAGTCTAGAACCGGTTAGAATATGGTTCGAACTAAGGGTTTACAAAAACCCTAAAATCGCCACTTTCATGTCCAGATTACCTCGTTTCAGGTTGATTTTAGAAAGGATCCTTTGTACTTTCGTGTAAAGGAGGTTAAGAGCTTCGTATAGGTCCAAAGATGGAAGGATTTAGTGGAGAAATGAGGGAGTTATGGTGGTTTCAAGGTGTAAAAACCCTAAAAATGGTGGTGGCCGGAAATGGGTGAAAGAGAGAGGTGGGAGAGATGGAAAATGAAAGAAAACTTTCATTTAAAAGTTTTTATACTCCACGGGGTGTTCGGGTTCATTTTGGTTGCTCGGTTCGCGGTTTCGTTACGTTTCCGGAACGTAATCGCGTATAATTACGTAATTAAATAAAAGAATTCATTTTAATTATTTGGTAAGTAATTATTTTTATAAATATGTTAAATATTATTATTCTTAAATGTTTTAACGAAATTTATTATTTTTAACACGTTTCCTTGATTTTTCGCGTATTTGGTTTTACGCGCTCGAAATTAAAATAGTTTTGTTTTGGTTTATTTATGATGAGTTTCAAAATTGTAAAACAGGAAATACTTTATTTCCTTAACTTTATTATCGTACGAATCGTTCTTCGTTTTCGTTTCGTCAGAAAACGTCACTTACGCGCGTCTTCGTGCAGAGCGCTAACTGCACGAACACGATCGTACGTTTCACTTTCTGATCTTGTTTTCTACTTTCCAGTTATCATTCCGGATCATTAAACCTTCAGATCTATTCGTACAGATCGTCACCTATACGAATAGTTCGTCTGTTTAACATTCTGTAACAACAACTGTTATGGTTTTGTTCTGTTAATCCTCGCATACGTTTATACATAATAGCATCAAATCAAACATATGTGTACTTGTTCAGGGTTATCTGATGTGTTTCTGACTGTTAAACCCTAAGGTTTTAAATCAGATTTCAGATAATCGCATAATAGTTTAGTGTTAAGCCTCCGGTGTACATAGTATTAACATAGCCTCGTGTAGCGTGTACCTGAGTTACTGTGCACTTCACTGTGCAATTTACTGTTCCGGTGACGGTTCCGGCACAGATGTTACAAAACGTATAATAATTTGGGCTCCCCATACAAGTTCTGGCGTTAAGGTGTTATCCCTGATAACGCAGTAGTGCTACGCTGGTAACTGTTAGGGGAGTCCACCATTTAAATTATTTTAAAAGATATATTATCAAAAATTGTGTTAATTATTATTTTAAATCTCATTGATTTAAAACCACTTAATTATATATTTATATTCGGGTTCTAAAGTCGATAAATTCGACGTATACGCGCGCAAGCTGTGATTGCACGAGACGTTGTTGGGCGTTTCCATCTTTTTAGAATTTAAATTTTGTTTACATCACGGGTACTGAAGCAGCATATATATCACAACTCAAAAAAGACGTAGAGCGTGTTCGTAATGTGTTGAACAACTCCCTGAGTAGAAGCACAATTGTAGCCGCAGGGTTATTTTCTTTTAACTCTCGTTGAATTAAAAACACTTGCTTATTCTTCATCAGAAAGCACAATAGTAACCGCAAGATTATTTATTTAATGTCCGTAGGTTTTAGTGTTCGTAAAGTGTTGAACAACTCCCTGATTAGAAGTCTAACTCTATTGTATATATATATATATGAATTATTGTTAGAGAGAAAATATATTTATGTGTAATATGTGTTGAACAACTCCCTGATTAGAAGTCTAACTCTGTTGTATATATATGAATTATTGTTAGAGAGAAAATATATTTATGTGTAATATGTGTTGAACAACTCCCTAATTGTGTTGCATGTAAAATTTTTTATACTTTATACTGTAATATATTTGATTTAGCAGGTTATCTATATATTTTGTAACATTTTAACAATTTGTAATATCACAATAATAACATTAAAATTCATTTAGATCATAACAATAATCGTCTTGAGTGGAATTTTCAGCGTCTGCATAGTTTGTTGTTTCGTTCCTTTTTTGTATGTATTTGACGACGAAGGCATCTGTGACGATAACGTGGTTTTGCATTGATGCCGCATATGTCCTTTGTGATGACATCTTGAGCATATTGTTGGAGCTATTTCCTCACCACGAGATGGGATACGTTTATTTTCACGGGGTCGGCCTACTTGCCTTCGTTCCATTTGGGGAGTCTCTAAGCTATCTTCATCTTCTTGTAACTCCCACTTCAATTCATCTGGAACCGTGTGAATTGCCAACGCGTATGTTGCAGCATGAACATCATTTTTAAACCAATCCATTGCCTAATGGAAACAGTCCGGTTGTTTCAAAAATTTTGAAACAACAATCACATGACCGCATGGCAAGCCAGACAGCTGCCGTTTTTGACAACTGCATTTTTTGTTATAAACATCGACAACACAACGGTGACATCCATCGTCATCTGTAAAATGATAATCATCAATACCCCTTACCGGCCACGTCCGACATTTTTTAATTCTTTTTGCAATTTTATGTTCTGCCCAATTTGTTAGATGGTGATTATTTTTTTCTGTAAAATTATGTATAATACATCATTACAATTAAACAAAAAACTATAAAAATTTAATATAAATTAAACATTGGAAACTTACCTACAACTTTTCTTCGCTCAAAATACCATTTCTGTAGCAAAGAAATAAAAAAATCAAGAAGTCTTGTTATAGGTAATTTCCGTGCATTTCGTGACAATGCGTTAATGGACTCGGCGCTATTCGAAGTCATGATGTTGAAACACTGAATGGGGCAGTGTGACCGAGCCCATTTATGTAAACCGACGCTTGTTAGTGTCTCTCGGATCACAGGCCGGAAGCTACAGAGAGTATTAAAATTTTTCACAAACTCACTGACTCTATAGGCCTTACAAGTTGCCCACCACAAGTTTTCTTGTGATTTTCCTTTCAAACGCAAATTTACCATTAAATGCCTACAACAAAGACCGTGATAGGCTAACGGATATACTGTTCTGACAGCTAAATCAATTGATGCTGCTATATCTGAAATAATTGCAAGATTAGGATTATCAGCAATGCCGTCTTTAAGTTTGGACAAAAACCATGTCCATGCAGCCCCACTTTCTATCTTCCCAACACCGAACGCGATAGGCAAAATCTGGTTATTCGCATCCATGTCGACCGCCAGGAACATGGTACCTTTAAATGTTCCCTTAAGATGAGCGCCATCTATAATGATGATTGGACGAAGACAATTAACAAAACTGCGAATCTATAAAAATTAAGATTAATTAAATTTAAGTAATGTAAAAATAATGTTATCAAAGTAAATAACTTACTGCAGCTCCAATGGCAACAAAAACCATTTCGAAACGGTTAAATTCATTTTTTAGTATGTGAGTTGTTGTACCAGGATTAGCTAATTGAAGATTGTAACAATACACAGGTAGTTTCAAAAATGACTCTTCAGCAGATCCTGCTAAAAGTTGTTATGCATAGTGTTTCCCTCTCCATGCTTGTTTGTATGATATGTTTACCTTAAATCTTTGGTTGATGCCTTGAACAATTTCGTTTCCTCGGTAAACACGACCACAATCTGTAGGTTGGTCCTTAATATGGCCTAACAATTTTTTATTTGCATTTCTAATGTTGGGATACATTTGCGTTCTAGAGCATGTGTGCTTATTGTTAAAATAAGTCACGTGAAACGTATCTGTATCCTTGTAAGTGGAAGCTCTTAAAACTCAATCACAGGGCTCAGAAAAACAATTTACCACAAATCTACTTTTAGATGACTTTTGAACTTTAAATTGAAAAGATTCTTTTAGAGCCACCATAGAAACAACCAGTTTAAGTTCCTCCTTATTATTGAAAACTGTGTTAGCAATTGGATGCGTAGAAGATGAAGGTTTTAAAATTTTTGAACCTACACGTTTTCATACTCGTTTACAAGTTCGTCATTGGAAAATAAATTATTATTTAAATCTATATTAAAATCAGGTTCATTGGTAAAATCATTAGAATTAAAAGCAGGGATGTTTAAGTCGGGAATAAAATCTTTTTTTTTTTGAATTAGATCCGTGAGATGAATTTTTTCTAACACGATGTTGACTTGCTCTACCATCGTCAACGACATACATATAACACACTTCATTGGGATTTTTTTCAATAATTTTTTTAAAAACTGACATATCGTTGTCATCAAATATGTCAACAAAATATGCATATGTTGAAAATTTATAAGATAAACGAGCTATTTGCAAAATATCAAAACGATTACAAATAAGCTCTATCAGTTCATCATAACCGATCATAAAAGGAATGAATAAAGCGCGTAGAAAACAATCAACAGGCAAGTATTCATATATAGACACCGTTATTATCTTCCCAGTTCCTACCGGTGAAAACAATCACTGTAGACTCCATCCCTTTGAAAACTTTTTTTGTTTGGAAATGATAAGATTTTTCGGTGTGTAACTGGTGGTATTTAACATCGTCAAATTTGAAATTAAAATTCAAAAAATAGTAGTCGTCGGATGCCTGTTCAATGAAGTCGTACGCCTGTTCCATGAAGTCGGACGACTGTATATTGCAGTCGGACGACTGTCCCTTGAAGTCGGACGCATGTTCATTTCGGTCGTCCGTCATTTTTTTTTAAATAAAAAATAACAAAACGCCTGTAATGTTGGTACATTCGACTGTAAAGGAGGTTCGGACGCCTTTGTTTTGGTTCGGGAGGCCCGCAAAAAACGACCGTGAAAATATTTCTATACGGGTGGACGCTCGTGACATGGTTGCAGGTGTGGGACCGGCGCCTGTGACAGGTTTGAAAAAGAAAAGGCGCATGTGTCAGATTTGTGAGCGTGGACGACGGAAATGATGACGTGGCGTATTCCTACTGGCTGAGTATGTGTGCACCGGGGAAACTTGGAATAGGCGCCACGCCTGCATAGAGGGTGGCCATTTGACCGATTTTGGTCATTTTGGGAAAATGTTAGGCGCCTGTGGCCATTTGGGGTATTTTCCCAAAATATAATCCATAATTTCATGTCCGGCTTTATTTAATAGATCTATAGGCAAGGGTCTAGGGCCTCCAAATAGCTTGGAACCCCAACCATTTGGGTTATGCTCAAATTATCATTCTGGTCATTTATTTGGTTGTTTTGAATAAGAAAAATTAGAGAGTTTACTTTTATTTTAAAAAATATATGTTGTTTAAGGTCTTTATTTCCAAATAATTACATTCTCTACGCTCTTATTTCATTTTTACTTTATGTTGGAATAAATCTTCCATTATTGGTACGAATAATGATTTTGGACAAGTTTTCTAATAATAAATAAGGTAATCAAGCTAATTAATATAGAGGGTTTGAGTTATAAAATATTGTCACTAAGTATTGTACTTTATAGCATTCTTTTTTTATATCATTTATGATTATCAATTGCTAACTACAATTATAAGTGATCTTATGTAGATAGAAACAAATTAATATGTTTTTATGTTATTTAGATTTTGCGAACCATAAAAAGAAAATTATATATAAAAAAGGTCTCAATTTTTGTACTTGACTTGGGCTCCAAAAATCTTGAGCCGAGCCGGCTCTGCATAATTTTCATATATACTAACCATCTCAAAAGCTATTCTTTGAATTTCTACATCTAATTCGATAAGAGACATATGCATGATCGATCATAAAAGATAATTAACAAGGAAAATCAAGTGACATTAATTACATTGACTACGAATTATTAATCCTTATAATTAAAATTGACATAAAACCTTACAAAGTACGTTCACTAATTTATAGCATTATCAAGAGAATTACACATGGACCAAATAAGACATATATGATTACCTACTTAAATTAACAAATATATATGTTGGAAGATATAAGTTATAGATAATCAAATAGAAATGCTATATGGAACACCCATCCCGGTCACCCCAGGTTCAGAAAACGGTTTGAGAAGTTGATATGGCACCAACCCTGCCCCACTTCGGTTCCTTAAATTAGGATCACGGTTCCTCGAATCTATGATAGCTTCAAGCCCCTTCAACGTACCACTGAACTCTTCAAATGCAGCCTTTATAGTCGGTTCAGCAGCCCATGCAGGCTCAATGTTTGTGCCAATGTACTCCTCATCTGGTGAATGAGTCGATAAAATATTCAAAACCGACATTACTCTCGTAGCTTGAATTTGACTGGGAAAGGAGTCCAGTAACACATCCTCTGGCTTACTTATGAATGCTTCCCACTCTTCAACGGTTGGGTCCTCATCAGGCATTTTAGTTCTTGCAATTGTCGGCCTGTTAGGGAAATAACCAGCGAAATCATATTGACCAAAGTTGACCGCTGAGTGGTGGCCGGAAGATACCCACATGATTGTTGTGACAATCTTGATAAGATCTTGTTGAGTTTTAAGTTGTGGCCACCATGGTTCATCTTTTTTGTCAGCATGGCCAACTGTGCGGATTTCTGTCCACCATGCTTGAAGTTCTTGATCAGTTTCAACGAGGTTAGGTTGCGGATAGTAGTGGTTGATGTATGTAATAGCCCATTGCTTGATGGCATCCCAAAGAAGTAGACCATCATTAGCAAATGGGTAGTCCTCAATTGTTAGTTTTATACCATGTGGTGCATTTTTATCTTCCACACCCATTCCCCTATTGATTATAACAAATACATATATATCAATTCTAGCATATATACCAAAACCATGCACTCAAAAAGATTTATATACTATGTAACAAGTTTATATGAGTACAAGAAAGTAACAATTATTAATGTAACAAGTTCTAACTAGTTAATAAATAAATATTACCTGCTAATTAGGTCATCTGGTAGTGCCTCGTGATCAAATCGCCATTGTTGAGCATATACATCAGATGAAAATTGCATAGAATATTTCCCAAGAGAGAAAGATGTCTCTATAGTCCCGCCAGCGTTAATGAGGGCTAGTCGAGCCAGGCCATTAATCTCCATCGTATATCGAAGATGAGGACATAGGAGCCTTTGTATAGGGTGCATTTTGCTAAGGTGACGGTTGGTAGCAATAATGTAAGGTTCAGTAACACAGTGAGTTCTTAACCTGCAAAAGAACATATTCAAACAAACTATTTAATTACTATTGTTTATAGCTAGATAATGTTTTGAAAATTAATTAACTTAATTAATTAAGGTGATTCACCAATGGCTTATAAGCTGGTGATGACCAGAATCATGAGCAAGGACATGAGCCTTGGCTAGCTTCCATAGCCAGGCTCCAGTAGCATCCCAACAAGGTGTGTACACATGCTTCCATTGTGGTTTCCCGTTGTTAGGTGGGCGGGTTAATTCAATGGCTAGTGGCCTCAATGTTCCGGTTGATGTGAGAAACATTAAGGTTCTTGAGCCGTATAGAGTTGATCCTTCAAGCTCTCTAACCTTATTCACATAAGGTAGTAGCAGATCATGGTAATCCAATACGAATAGCTTCTTTTGTTCAATCGCCTTTCAGAAAACAAAAATAAATTAAGTGAAAATATTATTATATATGCACACACATAACATGATTTTGATATTTTTGATAATATTTTAGGAGATCGATTGAAGTATACATTATCTTTTTTTTTTTTTTAAATCAAGATTAGTTGTTATGCAAGTAAACTTTGATTTATATTGACAAATAGTGAAACACATACAATTTCATATTTAGACCAAAAATTTTTCAGTTGACCACCGTCAATCCTTGATAACGGTCCCTATTTTTGACTTGTTTACCTCTTGTGGAACTCCGTAAAAAAAATTAACGTCTTTAACTTTTTTTATCTTCCAAAAGCCCTAAAAATTCTTACATCATTCGATAACAATATTTATAGGTAAGTTTTACATCATTCGATAACGGTCCCTATTTTTGACATATTTAACTCTTGTGGAACTCCGTAAAAAAATTTTCAGTTGACAACCATCAATCCTCGATAACAACGTTTATAGGTAAGTTTTACATCATTCGACTCGTATTTTCATTCCAAACAAAAGCCCTAAAAATATGTTTAAAATTCGAAAAAAAAAGTTAATGGCGTTATGTTTTTTTTTCAAAGGTCCTCAAGAGGTAAATAGGTCGAAAGTAGAGACCGTTAGTGTGAATTTTTATATTTAGGACCGGTAGCGATCAATTAAAAGAAGTTTGTATTATTTAAAGTCAATCTACCCTCGCATTTTTTAAATTGACATAGCGACCAATTAACCTGGCGAGACTCCATTTTTTTTATCAAGCTAGCCATTTGAAAATAACTCTTTTAAAATCAAAAAGAAAAAAGAAAGAAAGAAAGAAATTCCATGATTTCACATTATTAAAATTTGGTTTTATATTATATTACCTCTTCAAGAGTCATGAAACCTTTTATCTCTTGCTCTACAATCTCTTTGGTAATCACACATTCAGCTGGTCCGTAAACTTTAGGGTCTAGTTTGCTCATCAATGGCCATTCCTACACACACATATATACATATTAATTAATATGTCATAAAGATTAAAATCATTAAAAATATATATAGTAATGCTAGGTAGCTAAAATTGAAGTTAAATATAAGACAATGTAAATGCACGTACCGTGACCAACTGTATGCTATATGGATTCAGACCCGCAAGTGTTTGTCTACAGAACTCCTCATCCCGGTACCAAGAAAATGAATCCTCTATACGTAAGACATTTAAATAATTAAGTAATGTAACAAGCAAACAAACATTTCAGTAGGGTTGGTGCATGATGGACAAAAACCTTACTCTTATCCCTGTTATAAAGTAATTACAAACTAGCTTAATATATATATATATATATATATATATAGGGAGAGGATCAAATGTTAACCCTCTTTTATAGCGTTAACCCGTTAACCCTAGCATTTTTTGCCCGAATCTTTATTTTTTTTCATGGTTTTTATTATACAAACTAGCTTGCTATATATAATTTAAAAAGATATATATATATATATATATATATATATATATATATATACACAAATTAATGAAATTAGCTAGTTGCTTACTATCATTCAATCGAGGTGTTTCAAATTGCAGTACGGATTTCTTGGTGTTGGCAATGGATTTAACGAGTCTTGGTAAAGCACTTAGAAAGCCATCACCGGATGATTGAAGCATATCAACACCTTCATCATAAAGCGATGCAATATCTTTGAACGATGAAAAACCCATTTGTGTGTCGGTTAATATCGACTCTAACGTCGGTATAACCGCATGCAATACTGAATACAATGCTGTTGCCCCAAATGTCACCTGTTTTATTTCCGAAAAATCTTCATCTCTCGGCACGTAAACTGGGAGTATCGTCCTCGATTCCGACCACGGTTCTAAAACGACATTAATTAATATTAATAATGATAATGATAATAATAATAATAATAATATTATTATTATTATTTTAAATAGCCCACACAAACGGGTGGAGTTCATTGTTTTTTGATATTTTGAACGCCATAAGGTGTATGTACCTATTGAGGTCATGTCACGACCAGTTCGACATCGCCTAGGGTAAGGATGTTGCGTGCCTCCAAGAACCGGTCGAGAGAGATCTAAGTTGGACTCTGGATCACCAATATCGTTATACGTATCGTAATCATAAATCCTTTCAAACGATTTGCGCTCACCTTCACCATTGCCACGAAGAGACTCCAAATCTTTCTCTCGTAACGACTTCAGACCCACCGGCGTTTCTGAAGGTAGATACGACTGTTTTACACAAACCACACACATTGATTGATTAATTAGAGGATCCAGTATGCGTTCGTGTTTATGCATAGTACAAACTACAAACTAGCTGCAAAGGGGTTTTTACTTTATTAACACAAGAAAAGTAATATTTTTTCAATGTTTTTTTCATTTTTTGTTAACAGAATTTTAGTTGAGTAAATTTTAAAATCAAAATAATTTCTTGTTTAATTGTATTATTAATTTATACTTAATATTGATTATTGTAAGTTTTAGATTTGAATTTTTTTCTATCATAACTATCGTATAAATTTAGGTATTAGTGTATTACAATGGTTGAGTTATAAAGAAAACTCATAATTAAATCTTAATATATTTCATTTAACCTAAAAAACCAAACCAAAGATAATGCAAATGTTAAATCAGTTTATAAATGTAAAATTATTGATAAATTAAGATATGAATAAATAAAATAATCGAGAAAAACGCAAATACTGATTAATACCTACTTATATATTAGATTAGGATTCATAGGCATTGATAACTTCTAGAAAATGAAAATTATATTAACGGTGGTAATAGTTTATGGTTTTATTTTGAATAGGACGTACACTTCAATACTTTACATTGCTTGTGAGAGCTAAGTTTTGAAATTCTTGACATGGTGGGTAAATTATTAATGACTTAAAATGTTGCCATCAATGTAAACTTGTATTTTTATTATAAAAAAATTTAATAATTTGTTCTAAGAAAAAATACGAAAGAAAAAGTATTAAACACAATACCAAACCAACTATTATAATCATATGAATTACAACTATGGATGATAATAATACGAGTTTTAATAATTTCAATATCTAATTGTAAATCGTATTTTACAGTGTTACGTATATTATCAATCTAGTTAGCAGGTTTTAACATGTATTAGCCGTATTAATGATTTTAATTAGTTAAAAGATACAGTAGGTTTTCTTTTTATCAAAAATTACCTTTCAAATAAATCTCAATTGCAATTCTGACAATTTTATTTATTTTGTTAAAATAAAATCGTCTTGGTTTCAAAATCTACTATCCGCCTTGGTGAATATTTGGATTATGTAAAATTTAGAAAATGCTATAACATCTCAATAACATTAATGAAAACAAGAAATAATAATAATAATAATAATTAAAGAAACCAAATAAATAAAAAAATAAAAGCTTTATAAAATTAAGTTTGTAGTTTATAATTTAAGTACAATCATAAGAACTAACAAAAAGATTAGATGTGTGACATTTCAAAATATTCATCAAGTGTAATATTGCAATTTGAAAAAGATATATATATAGTAACATTAATTAAAACTAGCCATGAATAATTGACAAAGGTGTAACAAACAACGTACGAATAGAACTAACCTTGTCGGTAAAAAAGATTCGTTTATCAGGATTATCATACTTGGAGTGAATCCAAGATTCACAAGGAAAGATGATCAGCTTGCCATCATCATCAAGAACAATATCCTTTAAATAAGCCTCTTTATGATGTTTATTCTCTATTAATATTGCACCAATTTCCCCAAATTCATCAGGAACTTCAATTTTGAATTTATATGTGTAAAATTTAGTTCCCTCTTGTAAACCATCATAACTTGCATACGCCTTCACCGTCTCCTTCAGTTCTCCAGATGCTTAATTAATTTGTAAATGCAAATAAACAGTAAAAATTAAATAAAACAACTTATAATAATTAATTAATGTTGGTACGTAACCATATATACTTTAAGTAGTTAACCGTTTGAATATATATATATAGGGAATGGTTCAAATGATAACCCTCCTTACGGCGCTAACCCATTAACTTTGGCAAAAAATGGCCGAATCTTGAATTTTTTTTTTTAAACATCATTGTAACACAATTTAAACCCCATGTTCAGTTTTGAGTTTTGGCTAATTCATCACCGTTTGGGCTCTTACAGTACTGTAGGTGTTTAAATATTTAAAACTTACAGTACTGTAGCAAAAACCTTACAACGATGATATTTTTTAAACGGTGATGAATTAGCCAAAACTCAAAACTGAACATGGGGTTCAAATTGTGTTACAATGATGTTCAAAAAAAAAATTCAAGATTCGGCCATTTTTTGCCAAAGTTAATGGGTTAGCGCCGTAAGAGAGGGTTATCATTTGAACCCAATCCTATATATATATATATATATATATAGTCACGTTAATTATAAAAACTGTAATTACCAAAAATACCATGTACGTACATGTAATATAATTAAACTTTGAGAAATTAAGCTAAAACTAGCAGGGTGAGCATATTGTTTATACTTACAATCAAGATCGGTAGAAACAAGCTCTACCGAAAACGACTTCCCTAAAAGATCAGAAACATTATCAACCACACTTCCTACAAGACCCACGGTCACTTTGGCAAGTGCATCACTAATGGTCGGTTGAACGGTGATGACGCCTTTCATTGTAGTAACTGAACAAGATGTATACGATGGGTTGCAGAGGAGGATTGAGGCACCAGTACCTGTACGTGGTTAGCGGCTACCTCAGCAAGTGGTGATAGTTTGATAGATAGATAATTAATATGCATGTTCAATGTGAGGCCTTTCTTGGCTTACTTATAGGGAAACTTTCGTACCAATAATTAATGTTCCATATATATAATTAAACCAATAGTTAGGTACTTCTTTGATTATTTTAAGACCCAAAAGTAATGTTTAAAAATCAACCCATGCCAGCTAGAATGTTCAAATCTTTAAATTTATAGTTGATCATGACTTTGCTACTTTAAAAAACTTTCTTTCGTTTTAGTCTTAATACATTCTTGTTAGGCATCTAGCTTTTAGATATATGAATATTTTTGTTGTTTTATTATAAAGATAATTAGAAAGAGAGAGTAAATTTTGTCATTCTTTTATCAATATCAATGTGCTAAGTTGTTAACTAATTAATTACCGATTATTATGAAAACTCAAGTCGATTTATAATGGCATGTGTCATCTGTGACAAACCTAAGATTTTTTTTCCATCCGGATTTCATCTAAAAACGATTTATTGGCTTATTTGTTTTTTCAAAAAGCCAATAAGTTAATAAGTTGTTTGACAAAACTAAAAGGACTTTTAAAAATGATTTTTTTGTAAAAGGGTGATAAGTTGTTTTTCAAAAGCTAAAAATTTTAATTAGCTTTTCAAAATGACTTATGACTTATTGACATAAAATTACAAATCTACCCCACTCTTTACCCTTACCCAATAACATTAAATATTGTCAATAAAAAAATGTCATTTTTGGTCATTTTGACAATTAATTTTTGAAAAAGATAATCTAAACACATTTTTAAAAACTTCATTTCGAAAAGTCATAAGTTAATAAGCACTTTTGACAAAAAGTCCTTTTAAAGTTAAATAATCAATCCCAAACATGGTCTAAGATTTGGTGTATGGGTGTGTCTAACATCTTGATTTACAAAATTCTGGAGTCAGATTGGGTTAGGTAGGGTCAGCCACATAATTAACAATACAATATAACTAAATCAAGCTAAGTGATTTTCTTAACAATATAACATCCAAGTAAAATTAGATAATGAAAGATGGGCTAAAGAATGGCAATATGCCAATATGGCATTAGAAATATGATTATGATTTTGGTTCATTTTCTTCCGTGAATATCTATGAAGCACATGGTTTGATTTTAAGACCAGCTTTACCGGCTTTTGTATAAAAATGAAAATATCAAAGGTAGGTGATAAGAGCGGTGACATGAGTACGTACGGCTGTAAATATATGACCACACATAAATAAAAATCAGTATGTGAAACTAATATGAAATATATATGTGGCCTTGGTTTTAGTCTGGAGTTTGTGCCAAAGTCAAGTAATCATATTTATCTAAACAAGTTAGATTTCGAACAAGTTGGTACGTGGGTGGAAGTTGACACTTTCAACTTGTTTTGTTTTATAATTTTTAAATCCGTGTTTCATGTATGTAATAGCTTGGAAAAAATTAGGTATATATTTACCAAATTTAAATGTTTACTGATTTATAGTTTAAACATAACTAGGAAAAGGCTCTAACCATGCCATGCCTAGAGATTTCGGTACAGGTAATCTTGAATACCAAAGCACATATGTAAAATATGTTGCGATCATTGGCACTTTAACGTAAAATCATATGACGTATCAAATCATAAAAATTACACACAATGCAACAATAAAACGATGTTATATTTATAACTTTGTGATTAAATATAAAAGTATGAGAACTCGTAATTAGGGTTCGCTCAAGAGTTAAAATACTGTTATGAGAATAAAAGTTCAAGTTAAGTTAAAAATGGATTTATATAAAAATGTGATGTTATAAAATAGCTGTAAAGTTGGAGAAGGCAGTAGAGAATCCCATCCACATCTAACTTAGTACAATAGTACCCGACATATATTGTTCTATACTTCAATATATAATAGTAACTAGGTTTAATCACACCCGCGTGTTGCGGTGGGTTATCACAGTATACTTCCGATAACAGGTATTATATATCATTTGCAAATCATAAGTTACATAGCAAAATCACATCTCTCATCACAAACTCTATACAATTATATATATATATATATATATATATATATAAGCATAAAATTATACAAAATTGAAAAAACAAAATTTAAAAGTTTTAGTGGCCAAAATTAAATAAACAAAACTTTATATTATATAAAAGTTTTAGTGACCAAAATCAAAAAAACAAAACTTTATATTATATAACAGTTTTAGTGGCCAAAATAAATAAATAAAAAAACTTTAAAAAGTTTTAGTGGCCAAAATCGAAAAAACAAAACTTTATATTATATAAAAGTTTTAGTGACATCAAAAAAACAAAACTTTACTATTAAGCTTTAGTGGCCAACATCGAAAAAACAAAACTTTATATTATATAAAAGTTTTAGTGGCCAAAATGGAAAAAACAAAACTTTAAAAAGTTTAAGTGGCCAAATTCGAAAAACAAAACTTTATATTATATTAAAGTTTTAGTGGCAAAAATCGAAAAAACAAAACTTTAAAAGTTTTTGTGGCCAAAATCGAAAAAACAAAACTTTATATTATATAAAAGTTTTAGTGACCAAAATCGAAAAAACAAAACTTTACTTTTAGTGGCCAAAATCGAAAAAACAAAATTTTATATTATATAAAAGTTTTAGTAGCCAAAATCGAAAAAACAAAACGTTAAAAAGTTTTAGTTGGCAAAATCGAAAAAACAAAACCTTATAATATATAAAAGTTTTAGTGGTAAAAATCGAAAAAACAAAACATTAAAAGTTTTAGTGGCCAAATTCAAAAAAACAAAACTTTATATTATATAAAAGCTTTGGTGACTATAATTGAAAAAAGATAACTTTACTATTCTTTTCAGTTGGTTTTTAATATATACTAGGTTTGATCCCACCCGCGCGTTGCAAATTTTATCTTTTTGGTCGTAAAAATCATTTAAAAATCTTTAATAATCTGTTTTTAAAAAAAAAAAAAAAACTTCAATTTTTGATGTTAAAGCCCCTGATTTTAATCCAATCAATTTATTCATGTTATAACTATTATAATCTTCCTATACTAATAAATGATTCCACACAAATGCCACATGTCACTCCCATATTATTCCAAAAATAAACATTTGTTTTTAAATATAAATCACAATTAATGCTATTAATAATTTACATTGTTCACATAAATATAATAAATTAATACTAATAATTAATAATATGATAAATATCATCAATGTTTCATGTTATATATATACATATATATGATACACACACTAAGAACATTTTTTTTATATTTTTACTTTTAATTTTTTTAATATAAAAATGAATAATTAATATTATTAGTTTTAATATAATTATTTAATAAAAAGAATATAATCATTTAATATGATAAAGAATTATAAAATCATATAATTTTTATTTACAAACCCGTGTAATCACGGGTTTTATAACCTAGTAACTTATATACATATATCTAAATCTATATTATATCATAAATAAAGGTTTTAGTATGACACGTGTCAATTTTTTAAACTACATAAAATTTTCACTCTCCTATTTGATATTTGTGTGTCATCTTTTTTAAATTTGAATATAATTACATCATAAATAAATTCCTTAATTTTTTATAAAACGTCATTAAAAAATATTTATTATGCTATTTAAAATAAATATTTTAAAAATATATTTATTTAACTTGTGTAATACACAAGTTTTAACCTAGTATTCTAATAAAATAAGCTTTATATAAACACATATTATTTTTCTAAAACAACTTGAAATTGGTTTCCGTCTATTATAAATATATATTTAACATTTTTTTAATTTTAAGTTTATCCTTTTCATCTATCATAAATTGATTATATTATAAGTAATTTTTTATATTTATATAAAACATCTTTTTGGATATATATGATATGTTTTTTAAAATAAATAATTTTAAAATTTATTTGTTTTAAATGAATAGTTTTCATCTAATTTTTATATATACTAACAAGTAATTATGTTTTTAAAAGCACGTTTATTAGAAGTTACTGATTTCTTTTCCTAGCGTATGCACGATAGAAGCAATAACATATGGTTGGTCAGAACATACAAAGCAGTTGTCATCTATGCATTGATAGTCAAAAGTATTTTATTTCAAGAAACGTGTGAAAGTATATTTTTAACTTTTTATTTATATATTTATTTTCATCATTAAAATTATTTGCCTTTTTTTAACAAAAAACGTTCAGTCACCTGGGTTGAGTACAAGATTAGGGTTTGCGAACAATATTTGTTTTAGACAAAATTTGTTTTAGATGAGACTTCAAGCAAGATCTCTCATGAGGATATGTACCAATGTTGTTGAGTACAAGATTTGGGTTTAAAACTAGATATTAGATAGTGTAAGAAGTAATTAATGTAATTAGGAGTAGGGTAAAAAGAAAGATGCATGTTGTTATAGCTTGTGGACCTTGTGCTTGTTCATTTTCACTAAATGAGGCAGCCTAATTTATATATAATTTGTATAGTAAATTGGTGAGATGATATATGTGATTTACTAGTATTTTACTATTATTTTTTATGTTTCATAATTTACTTATTGGTCACAAATTTTAAATATTTGTAACACATACAATTTTTAGGTTACCAAATTACTCTCATATGCTTGATCAAATTAACCTCAACTAAAGACTATATGTTACAAATTAATGTTTAAAAATTGAGACAATATTGTTAATTTAATGAAACCTTGAATTGAAATAATAAGAAAGAATATGAAATAACTTGACAATTTACTCTAACTTTTAAAATCTGACCAATAATCATTAAATCCAATTTTGACCATAAGGAGATAAAAGTACTTTTATTTATACTTTTCATTCTACTTAGATCATATAGCGAATCGATTCAATCCCTTCATGAACCTTAAGTAAAGTAAAAGTTAATTAAAGCATTGGGATACGCTTATTTTTGTTTGAAGAAGAAGATATGTTTTAAATATTATTCATAGTAATTAATATATATATTAAAAACCAACTAAAAAGAATAGTAAAGTTTTGTTTTTTTGATTTTGGCCACTAAAAACTTTAATGTTTTTTTCTCGATTTTTACCACTAAAACTTTTATATATTATAAGGTTTTGTTTTTTCGATTTTGCCCACTAAAACTTTTTAAAGTTTTGTTTTTTCGATTTTGGCCACTAAAACTTTTATATAATATAAAGTTTTGTTTTTTCGATTTTGGCCACTAAAAGTAAAGTTTTGTTTTTTCGATTTTGGTCACTAAAACTTTTATATAATATAAAGTTTTGTTTTTTCGATTTTGGCCACAAAAAATTTTAAAGTTTTGTTTTTTCGATTTTTGCCACTAAAACTTTAATATAATATAAAGTTTTGTTTTTTCGAATTTGCCCACTAAAACTTTTTAAAGTTTTGTTTTTTCGATTTTGGCCACTAAAACTTAATAGTAAAGTTTTGTTTTTTCGATTTTGGTCACTAAAACTTTTATATAATATAAAATTTTGTTTTTTCGATTTTGGCCACTAAAACTTTTTAAAGTTTTTTTTTTTATTTTGGCCACTAAAACTTTTATACAATATAAAGTTTTGTCTTTTCGATTTTTGTCACTAAAACTTTCATATAATATAAAATTTTGTTTATTTAATTTTGGCCACTAAAACTTTTATATTTTGTTTTTTCAATTTTTTATAATTTTATGTTTATATATATAATTGTATAGAGTTTGTGATAAGAGATTTGATTTTGCTATGTAACTTATGATTTTGCAAATAATATATAATACCTGTTATCGGAAGTGTACTGTGATAACCCGCCGCAACGTGTGGGTGGGATTAAACCTAGTTATCATTAAAAAGTAGTGGACAACAGGACAAGTGATTAGCAAAGATTAGCAATCTCAATTTTTTCAATAATTATAGGTACTTTGCTCATTTGTTGATTCTTTAAAAAGATACATATTACAAGGAGCAATGTTACATAACGATTTTAACTTGATTTACGGTTCACCTTAATTTGAAACATGACTAGCCGGTTATTTTCGAAACGGTTTAAAGTACCTTTTTTTTAATAACAAAATTCCCCACATTTGTAAACTATATGACTAGAACCCTCAACATATTTTAGAAAGTACACATTAATATATTTTGGTATCATTAGTACAAATGTCCTTTGGTTTAAAGTACCTTTTGGTTTAAAGTACCCAATCACGGGATACAATCGGTTCCTAATCATGAATAGAGGTCATGGGTTCTAACACATAAAATGGTGTAATTAGTTTGGAGTAGTTTACGAGTAGATAATCTTTGTCGTTAAAAAAAAAGTAAGAGGATAATTTACTTTAGCACTGTTCGGATATACCATTGAAGAAAGGCCCTTTATATAGATATATGTACTACATGTGGACCAATGCTTCCTGTTCTATGTAAGCGACCTTTTGTTACATACTTCCATACAAAAAAAGATGCTATATTTCATTTTAAAAATTCTTGCAAAATTGGAAGCAAGAATAACTGTACCTTCTACCTCTTAACATGTAAATCACGTTTTTTTTGACGGTACCAAAAGATATATTTGTAATTTTCTTTTCTATAAATTTATAGCTTGCTTGAAATTGGTTTGTTTGCAAACAATCCGAGCAAGTCCAAGTTAAGGTTAGTTGGCTCGTGTCTTGCTCGTTAGCTGACATGTTGATCAACTAGTTTGACTCGTTTAAATTATAGATTTATATAAATTAGAAATTAATATGATGATATGACCATAAACGTATGGCAATCTTGTAGTCTGGTCTAATTTTCTTTATGTTATCTTGGTCATCCATCCAATAGGCAAGAAAATGGGTAGATGGGACCTTATCATTCAGAAATTTAATTCTAAATTGACAAACTGGAAGGAAAATTTGTATGTATTGGTGGAAGAACTACTGCATTGCTCACAACGTACGTTTGCTATCAAGTTATTATTGATCTTTAATATCTTTATTTTGGTTGCCTAGAAAAGTCGATGCCTTTCTTGAAGGGTTAAGATCTAAATTATCATGGGTTGAGACTCATAATAATAGGAAAATGTCGTCGGTCAAATGAAGGAGGATTAGGTATCGGTAGCTTTAATGCCCTTAATTTCTCATTATATCCAAGTGACCAAGTGTCTTCATACCTAAGTTTAAAACCATAAAACCGTTCAAACTGGTGATTAGTTTTATTTCAAGATTGGTTTTTTGTTAACTTAATTTCAATCAATCAGTTTCAAAATTTTCAAACCAAGATGAATGTTTTGGTTTATGATTTATATCAAAACCAACCATAAAAAAAAGGAGACCAAACCATGAAACTTATATATATTTTAATTTTTAAAACATTTACATTAGGTATATATAACTATCTATAGTTTATAGCATGTTTAATTGACATACAACTAAGTTTTTGTTGCTTTAATTGAAGTAAAAACATCCAAAGCTCATCTAAATTCCAAAATTGCATTCTATTACTGATCTAATATATTTTTATATTAACGAAACAGCTTGATTTACATTTAGGTCTTTGTTAGTATATATATATACTATTGAATTACAAATCTTTTTTTACAATCTTCCATACCTCCTATTATTTCTTAGTGGATCCTCTAAAGAGAGGAATTTGATTTCGTTTCAAGGAACTTCTTTTCTTTATCTACCTACCTTCAAATAGCACAACTTGTTTTGTGTAGTTTTTGAAAGTTTTTTTTGTTTTTTAATTTACGCAATTATATATATAATGTTTCAATAAGCCCAACCCGTGAAACCTGGTTTGGTTTTTGTTTACAACGGTTCGATTATGGGTTTAGATGATCAAAAACTATTACTAATGGTTTGACTTAAAGTTTTTCTTACGATTCGTTAAAAATCAAACCAAAACGCTCCCAATCATATATATATGAATCAGCAGAGTGCTAGTTGCAGTTCTATATTACAAGTTTTTTATGCACATAAAGTACAACTTCTATAATGCACTGCACATCTGAATTTCGTTTTCTATTAAGTTAGTCAAGTGGAGGGGTGGTTAACTTGATATGTATATATGCAATTTGATTTGTGAAATCCGGGTTGTTTAATGCTTCGTTTAGAATGGGTTTGGTAAAAATGAACAATTTTGAGCAACTGATTTCTTTTTTTTTTTTGTTGAACAACAATTTTTTCCACCTTTGTCCACTATGAGACTAGAACCCTCAACCTATTTTAGAGAGGACACATTTAACACACCTTGATACCATTAGGACAACTGATTGCTTTTACTTGGTGTTAATTTGTTGAAAATTATTCATGGTTTTTTTATTTTCCCCCCGAGGATTGAACCGAGTTGACTAAATGTTGAAAACTGAAAACATGATTTTTGTTTGGTGCTTTCCGGCAGTATAAAATTTATTTTTGTTACCGCTGTTGTGATCAAATATCAGTAGAGCAGTATGTCTCAAGTTTTTTTAAGAATTTTAATTGAGTAACATTGTGTTAAACGAGTTTTAAGTTGTTTTTATTTTTTTTACTATTATTGAAAAATTAGAAATTAGCAGTAATATTATTTAAATAATAATAAAGATGGTTAATATTTTCATGTTTTATTTGTTGGTCTTATATTAGTGTTTATTGATGTAAATTTTATAACTAATCAAAACCTTTTTTTGTTATGGTGTGGCAGACACATTTATGATTGCTACACTTTAAAGTTTACGTCAGAGTAACAAACATTGTGACATATTTATATAAAATTTTGATATATGAGACAGTGTCTACGTTTTGATATGCGAAATTCATGCGGCAAACACATAGGTAACCCACTAATTTTAAGACCAAAAAGTAACCGACTGATAGCTATGTTTCTATTGCAGTTTCATACAGAGGTCGGCAAACCAGGTTTTTTTAGAACCGGTTCCGATTCCAAACGGTTCCGGTTCTGGTCAGTAAAGTCGATAACCGGTTTCGGTTCGGGTTGTCAGTTCTGGGTTTTTTGCCCACCTCTAGTTTCATGTCATTGAATTTGAATACAAAAAACACTCATTTTGAAATCATATATCCTTGTTATTTATAAAATTTTTCCGAGCTTCTAACGCAATGATGCAGGTGACTCTGTTTTATCTTGTATTGTTTGTTTGAATTAATCAAAACAAAGATCATGGTGATGTTGTTTGAATACTTTGACACTCTGATATTAATATGTCATTATTTGTCTTCATATATTATAGAATACAATCTTAAAACCTTCTATCAACTTTTGATCAAAACATATCACACAATCATGCAATCTTAGGTTGATATGTTGCTTTAACTTTGTATGTGGACTAATAACGCAACATGATACAAAAGTGAAGTTATTCCAAATAACAACTAAACCATGGATTATGACCTTATTTATACCACACACCATTACGTGAGCATCAAAGCAGGAACCAAATAAAACACAGGAAGCAAACCGAACCAAACCAACTAGATGGATATGCTGTTTGGAACACCTCTCCCGGTTACACCTTTGTCAGAATAAGGTTTGAGAAGCTGATATGGAACCAAACCCGCACCACTGCGGTTCTTCAAATTGGGATCATTGTTCCTTGAGTCTATGATTGCTTCCAGCTCGTTGAGCCTTCCACGAAACTCCTCAAACGCTGTCTTAATAGCAGGCTCTGCCTCCCAAGACGCCTCAATATTTCCACCGATGTACTCTTCATCTGGTGAATGGCTTGATAAAACATCCAAAATTGCCATCACTTTTGTAGCTTGAATTTGGGATGGGAAGCATTTCAATAAAGCATCTTCGGGTCGTCTTATAAACGACTGCCACTCTTCATCTGTGGGGTCTTCATTAGGCATTTTGGTGCGGGAAATCGTAGGCCTGTTGGGGAAGTAACCCCCAAAATCATATTGACCGAAGTTAACTGCTGAATGGTGGCCAGAGGTCACCCACATGATGGTTGAAACTATTCCAATCAGATCATCTTGGGTTTTGAGTTGTGGCCACCATGGTTCATCTTTCTTGTCTCCATGACCAACTGTACGGATTTCATTCCACCATGATTGAAGCTCTTCATCAGAGTCTACTAGATTCGCTTGTGGGTAATAGTGGTTGACATAAGAAGTTACCCATTGTTTAATGGCATCATAAATTAGTAAACCATCATTTGCAAAAGGATAATCCTCGATTGTTAGTTTTACCCCATGTGGTAAAGTTGGATCTTCAACCGCCATACCCCTTAAACAATACCACAAGGAACAATTAATTTGATAAAATTGCTCCCTATGATCAATACTATTATCATTTTTTAAGCAAAAAGAGTACCTGCTAATTAGGTCAGCCGGAAGAGCTTCATGATCAAAACGCCACAGTTGACCATAAGCATCAGAGCAAAGTTGCATGCAATATTTTCCTGGAGAAAATGTCGACTCTATGATACCCATGGCATTGATGAGTAATAGTCTAGCTAGAGAATTGATTTGCATCGTGTAACGAAAATGAGGGAGAAGTAGTCGTTGAATTGGATGCATTTGGCTTAGATGACGGTTGGTAGCAATTATATAAGGCTCTGTAACACAATGTGTTCTTAGCCTGCATTTTTACAAACCAATAACTTGATTAACTTAGGCTCTCAAATATATCAAACTTGTAAATTGTAACAGTAAATAGGGAAACAACCAATGGCTAACAAGTTGGTGATAACCAGAATCATGAGCAAGAACATGAGCCTTAGCTAGCTTCCAGAGCCATGCACCCGTGGCATCCCAGGAAGGTGTGTAGACATGTTTCCACTGTGGTTTGGTATCAGATGGTGGGCGAGTCAACTCGATGGCTAGTGGCCTCAATGTTCCAGCAGGAGTAAGAAACATTAAAGTTCTTGAACCATAGAGAGTTGTCCCTTTCAGCTCTCTTGTTTTATTCACATAAGGCAAGAGCAGATCATGGTAATCCAGCATGAACAGTTTCTTTTGTGCTAAAGCCTGCAAGAATACAATCCGCTTTTGATTTGATAAGACTTGACAATCATAAGGGCGCAAACCAAAAGACATCAAGTACTCGATAAAGTAATCAACCATCTGATTTCATTACCTCCTCAAGAGTCATAAAACCTTTAATCTCTTCCTCTACAATCTCCTTTGTAATTGCTGATTCAGCTGGTCCATAGATCTCAGGGTCCAATTTACTCACCAATGGCCATTCCTAGATATGCATGCATGTACACATATTCATTTTCATTTTACCAACATCTTATTCATTAAGATACAACTATTTAGGGTTTCAGGTTCAGTTTAAGATGTGATTTATCCTAAATTCCTAATAGAGCATAATGTTGGATTAATCTTGATGGGTCGGGTTACGGGTCACCTTTGTTTTAATTTAATCACATGTTTTTAGTGTTTAATTAGATCATGGGTAGAAGTAGTGGGTCTAGGTTGTAGAAGTAATGGGTTAAAAATGTGGGAACATGCTTTCTCATGTATGAATGCTTTTAGGTATGTTTACATTTCTTATATATGTAAGTATAAGTATGAATGAAAGTGTGAGTGAGTTTTATTACAGAAAATTCTTGTTTGTGTGTGATTTGGGGCCTGAACCAACAATTGGTATCAGAGGGCCGTTTTGAGAGTCGGTTTCGAGAAGTGGTGTAGCCCTTGTCTGCGGGGCAAACGCAGCAGGACGTTTAAGCTGTCCAGGGCTGTTTTACATCAAATGAAAGAGGCGATTTCATGTGAATCGCAGAAAGAGACGTGAAGACCGCTGCCGGAAAGCAAATTCCGGTGGGAGAAGAGAAAGAAAGATTATACCGGTGTACTAAAGAAAGACCGGTGATAAGAGATCGAAGCCGTAATAGACCGAATGGCTTGAAAGAAAGACCGAGACCGGTTCTTATCCGTAAGAAAGTTCAGACCGAAAGTGTTCACAAAAGACCGAGAGAAAGAAAAAGATCGAAAGGACCGAAGAAAGAAGACCGCCGGAGACCTCTCCGGAAAACTGAACATAGTACGCAAGGAAGAAGAGACTGTTGGTTTTTTTCGAACATTTCCGTTGTGAATTGTTTGAGAAGAAACAAGAAAGTTTTTTTTTTGTCGTTAGCAGGTGATAAACATGAAAGCAAGAAGTTGGCAAGTAGCAAGATCACGTCATGTGTGACTTGTAGCAAGAAAACCGATTTTTTTGTGGTTGGTTTAAGCAAGAGCAAATAGCAAGATTGAATCTTTGTGATTCATATAGCAAGAACAAGAAAGGAGCAAGTTTAGCAAGTGAAAGTATGTAGCAAGAGCAAGAAGATTCGACGCAAGCAAGAACGGTTCGAATCGAGAAGCAAGAAGCATGACCGACATCAAGATTAAGGGGGTGAATGTTGGATTAATCTTGATGGGTCAGGTTACGGGTCACCTTTGTTTTAATTTAATCACATGTTTTTAGTGTTTAATTAGATCATGGGTAGAAGTAGTGGGTCTAGGTTGTAGAAGTAATGGGTTAAAAATGTGGGAACATGCTTTCTCATGTATGAATGCTTTTAGGTATGTTTACATTTCTTATATATGTAAGTATAAGTATGAATGAAAGTGTGAGTGAGTTTTATTACAGAAAATTATTGTTTGTGTGTGATTTGGGGCCTGAACCAACACATAACCATACCGTAACCAACTGAATGCCACAAGGATTGATACCAGCAAGCATTTGTCTACAAAATTCCTCATCACGAAACCATGAGAATGTGTCTCCTACAAATAGAATCATTATTACACAATGGAAGTAAACCAGCAAATCATGCATAAAAACACAAAAGATGCTTACTGTCAATGGTTTCAGGGGTTTCAAACTGGATAACAGTGTTTGCTGCATCAGCAGCCCCTTTGACAAGTCTAGGTAAAGCGCTGAGAATTCCATTGTCAGGGGGAGGGACATTAACACCTTGATTATAAAGCAAATCTATGGATGTGAATAATGGAAACCCCTTGTCTTTGTCAGTCACAATCGCGTCCAGACTTGGTACAACTCCATGAAGCACAGAGTACAAAGTCTTTGCACCAAAGGTAACTTCTTTTATCTCAGAAAAATCTTCATCGGCAGGCACATAAAAAGGGAGCAAAGTTCTGGATTCCGTTAATGGATCTGTAATTTAACATGTTATGTTAATTTCACTAAATTCCTATCGTTATCGGAAAATTATAATCATATCATACATTCATTTCATTTCTAAATGATTTTTAGTTTCATTCTTGAACAATAACTCGATGAACTAATTGACATTTAAAACAACACATACGTTTTGTAAATTTTCAGTGATTTCCTATTGTAATCGGAAATGCTAATCCAATCAGACGTTTATTAGTCTAGGATCAAATATTCAAATGATTTTCAGTTTTATACTCAAACAAGTTACTCGAATAAGTAACTGACACTTAAAACAATACATACATTTTCTTAATTTTCGGAGATTCCCTTTTGTTATTGACAAAAGTTTAAATCTAATCGGACATTCATTTATCTCAGGCTATATATTCAAATGATTTTAAGCTTAATCACAAGGCATATAACTCGATTAACTAATTGATACTCAAAACATCACATACGTTTTGCTAATTATTGAAATTCAAGCAGTTAGCATCATAATGTATGACACAGTCTTTGCGTTGTACCTTTAGAGGACATACTGCGACCAGTACGGCACCGCCTAGGGTACGGATGTTCCTCGCCACCAAGCACCGGCCGTGCTAAATCTAAGCTCTGATCCGGAGCACCAAGATCGTTGTATACATCGTAATCATAAATCCTCTCAAATGATTTACGCTCCCCTTCGCCGTTGCCTCGAAGCGATTCTATGTCTTTCTCTCGTAACGACTTCAGTGCCTCCGGCGTTTCCGACGGAAGGTACGACTGCACACAAAAAATAGACTATTCATAACTAAACGCTTGCAGCTAACGGTTTTCGTAACCGTCAGTCGTCTCCACCGGTGCGACTCGCCGGAGCAGATGGTATAGATTTAGAACAACTTTTGAAGCTCTTCGGAACTTGCGGAATATATGAGTGTGTTAATTTATAGTTTTTCTTTCTTACAGTTGTTAACGTTAGTCCTTTATCTTTTTAAAGAAGCATTTAAGCCCCTCTAAAGAGAAAAATGTTTTCGGTGAATCACAATAATATCAGTTTATTCCAATTTCCAAAAACTATAAACTACTAATAAGTAATAACCATTGTTTAAAAAAAAATGTTTGCAAAAACGGCACTAACAATTATTATATATATATATAAGATTATAACAAACCTTATTTGTGAAGAAAATTCTTTTTTCTGGGTTATCATATTTAGAGTGAACCCAAGATTCACATGTGAATGTAACACCATTGTTAAGGACAATAGTTTTGAAGAACATTTTCTTGCTGTAGTCATTTTGTACTAGCACCGCTCCTATTTCCCCAAAATCTTCAGGGACTTCAAAGTTGCATTTATACGTGTACACATTAATATCAAAATCCAAAGCATCGTATCTTGCATATGCTTCCACCTTCTTTTGATTTCCTTTCGCTGTATCAAGTAAATTATAAAATAAATTTTATGTGAAGCAAGCATAATTTTGATCAAACTTTTAATTCTTTTTAAGCCAGTGTGTTTGTCGAATTAGAGAATATGTTCATGCGAATATCGGATCAGATATGTGAAGCAAGCATAAATGTTCTTTAATATAGATCGGATCGGATATTGGATAGACAAAGATATTGCTTTTTGGGTTGGATTTATTAGGGTTATTTAGATGTAAAAATCGTGTTTGTTCTTGTTATCCAGTTTATTTGGATAAATTCTGATCGAATAAACATTTTTTTTTATTTGGTCTGGTTGTATTTCGGATAGGGTCCTAGAAATTTCAAATCCAATTAAATAATTATCCTATCCATTAAACCTTGTATTGTTGTCCAAAACGTGGTCATCAACCTCTTGATCCTATTCTGTTATCCTTTTTCGTAAGTTTCCTTTAATATTTCCTATATCAAAATTGGTCACAAAAATAATATATTTAGAAACATGACAAGTATAAGTTTAACTTGAAAAGATCTCCCAACCTACGTCATGTTTGATGGATCTATGAGTAAAAACAAGTAAAGTCAAATCTGAGTTCGTTGAGACTCGAGCTCGGCTCATTTTAACATGAGAGAGCTTGAGGCTTTACATTTAAAGTTGCGTTCGATTTGTAGGAAAATTTTCAAGCTCGACTTGACTTGGTTTTATTATAATTTGACCATTAAATATTGATTTTATACATATTTATAACTTTACTTTTAATATGTAAAATAATATATATAATATTATTATATTTACCATATTTTTGCATATTAAATTATTTTTTGATAAAAAAAATATAAACTTTTTAATTACATAAAAGTCATATAAATAAAAATCTTATTTATGCCCATGAGCCAGCTCGAGCTCGATACTTGTGCTAGAGCTCGATAACTAAACGAGGCTATATTCTCAAATTTCTTTAGACTCAACTTATATCTTTTACCGAATACTCAATCTTGGGAAACTAACAAAGCGGCCTTATTCATTTACCCTCTAAATTGATTCAATTTGAATATATTTTTTTAACTTTTGAAATAAGATGGACTAATGGTTGATTAACGTGATAATTGTCCTATTGTTATAATAATATTCGAACCACCGACTATAAATATTATATGCACCTGTATTGATTTTTGACGGTTTGACCTTTTATATTTTCCAGGTAATTTGAATATTATAAGCTTAATATATATTGAATCAATAGACATGTTAAAGAAAAAACAAATACTAAAAGTTCAATATTTTTAATCTTTTCAAGTGTCATTATTTATCTTTCGTTGTTTACCAACCTTTTCTTCAGTGATGGATCCAGGAATTTTTTCCAGTGGGTTCACTATTTTCAAACGTTTCAATTAGATATAACCAAACATAAAAAATTCCGGGTCGGTTTGACGGTTCGGGTCTTGTAAGTTTCATCACATAATAACTGTGCGATATATTAAGTCAATAATTAAAAAAAAAACATCGTCATTAAAGAGTTCGGAGGTGCGGACTTAACACTCATTTAAGATTTCTAAGCTCCGGACCAAACATGAGTCAAGGGGTTGTTGCCCCCTTGCGAGGACTTAGGGGCAGCGCTCTTGGTGGGGTCCAAGGGGCTAAGTAACGGTCCCTCTGGTCAGCCAGCGGGCAGGGGTCAAGGGGCATCACCCTTTGTGGGATTCGGGACAACGCCCCGAAACTTAAACGAATTTTGGGAAGAAATATTGATTTCAGAAAGTGATTTTTAAAACATCATCATTAAAGAGTTTGAAAATACATAGTGCATTTTCGTTTAATATTTCTGAGCTCCAGACCAAGCGGGAGTCAAGGGGTCACGCGCCTTTGCGGGGTCCAAGGTGGCGGTCCTGCTGGCCATTCAGCAGGCATGGGTCAAGGAGGCAACGCCCGTTGTAGGGTTCGGAACAACGCCCCGAAACCTAAACGAAATTTGCTAAGTTTGTATGACCAAAATTAACTTGATTCGAGGGTTTAATTACTAATAACTACCATTTTGTTTGCTAAGTTTATATGATCAGAAAGTGATTTTAACACGATCATATAAAATATAATCATCGATTATCAAGATTTTCTTTAACAAATATCACTTGTCTCAATCAAGTTGACAAATTACTGTGAAAATTTCATTAATAATTCACTCTTAAAAATCTTAATGGTTCACTTCAGGATTCACCCCTAAAATATTAGTGGGTTCACTCTATTGTTAAACTCTTTCGAAATTTTTTTTCCTACTAACGAGCCGAAGCTCGGTGGGTTCCTGTGAACCCATCCTTTATATGTACATCCGCCACTGCTTTTCTTAATGTAAATAGTTAAGGAAAATATAATCACGTTAATTACTTATAAAAGAAAGTGAGTATACGTACAATCAAGATTATTAGAAACGAGCTCCAACAAGAAAGACTGTCCTAAAAGATCAGAAACACCATCAATAACACCACCAACACTTACACCAGCAAGAGCAGAGCTAATGGTCGGTTGGATGGTGATAACACACTTGACGGTTGTGGCCTTTGTAAGAAAGGGAATCGATATGGCTTTGATGCTACCAGCATTCGAAGTTGATCGAGCACGGGTGGCATGGGATTTCTTGGTGGATGCGGGTCGGCAGAAGATGATGGGGGAGTAAGCTGAGGAGGAAGAAAGATTGGTGGTGTCACCGTTAATGAAGGACTTATGGGTTGGGTGTAGGTTGTGAAGCGAATGAGGATGATTGATTTGAGACTTCAACATGTTTTTGTTTGTTTCCTTTGCTCACTACTCAAACTCTTATGTTGGGTGATCTGAAAGGTGGAACAATTATCAATATTTATAGATGGAAATGTGCTATATTTGTTAGGTGTTCATTTAATAAACAATTATCAAAAATGAAAGATAAGATATTGCATTGATTTCACGTGTTATTGTTTATTGTTAATGTTTATGTGAATATTTCTTTTAAAATGTTTATCCAAAGTGTATCCGACTAGGGATGTAACCGAATAAAGCCAACTTGTAAACTACTATAGATTGGATTAGTAAAAAAATTCGAACGAGCCAAGCGTAAACAAGGCTAAGTTCCGTAATATGACTTGTTTAGTTATCGAGTACAATCATGAGCTTTATGTATGAAGCTTGATACAGCTCACGAACAAAAACGAGTTTTTTACTTATATAATTTTTATTTATTCTATCAAGCGTATATTTATAAAATTATGATATATATATTTAAATTATATATATTATGTTAACTTTGAAATGTATAATTATAAATATACTTTGGGTCCATTTTATGTTATTTGGTTCGATTCTTGCTTCTATTTTCATATTTTCAAAACCCTAATAACTCATCCCAAGAAACCTGAAACCCAAAAAATCAACTAGAACGACACCTCTAGAGCCAATGAGGAGAGCTACGAGCCGAGCCAACCGTGGCTCAGCATGTTTTAAATAAACTTTTTTCAAATTGAGTTTTTTTTCAAACGAACCTTTGTAAAACTTTCATTAATAGAAACCTAATACAAATATACAATAGACAACGAGTCGTGCACGACAAACATATAATAAATCAAATAAGTAATATCAGTCGAGCTAACCATTAAAAAAATGAAGATATATGCTAAATATTATTATGATAATATATATATAAGCATCATTCATTTTCCTTCGCGAACCTATTTGACGTGTCACAATATTTATATATAATCAAATCAATTATGTTACTAAACGACAAGGATTAACGTTGTAGACGACATTTAAAAGGAAAAATTCCCATTTTGTCCCATTTGACCCAAAAAAGGACCAGATTGTCCAAATGTCCATCTTCAACACAGGCGCCGCCGCTCACAAAATCATAGGCGTTGCCCATGATTTAATCCAATAAAAATCACCCACGTGTCCACTGTAGGCGCCGACACCCACAAAAATTTCCGGACGCCCATATATTTTTACATCTGGTTATGGGCGCCGGGCGCACCCTGACATCATTGTAATGGGCGGGACGCCCATAAACAATTTTTTATTTTTTTTTGTAGGCGTCATGTGGAATCTGAACTGAACCACCATCATGGGCGCCCGAACCTAATTATGGGCGTCCCGAAAAAGTTTGATGAATGTGAAAAAGTTTAACAAAAATGTTTTTTTTTATAGTTTTTAAAAAAAGTCGGACGCTCGTGTAGGTAAAGTCGGGACGCCTATAGCGAGGTACTAAGGCAAAAATTTTAATTTTTTTTAATATTAGTATATGGCCGGGACGCCCATATCCGAACCCCCATCATGGGCGGGACGCCCATAGCGAGGTACCAAAGCAAGAATTTTAATTTTTTTTAATATTAGTATATGGGCGGGACGTCCATAGTCGGTACCATGGCAATAATTTTATTTATTTTTTTAATATTAGTATATGGGCGGGACGCTCATATCCGGACCCCCATCATGGGCGGGACGCCCATAGCGAGGTACCAAGGCAAGAATTTTAAAATTTTTTTAATATTAGTATATGGGCGGGACGCCCATAGTCGGTACCAAGGCAATAATTTTTTTTTTTAATATTAGTATAGAGGCGTGACGCCCATAGTGTGTTCCCACTTAAAATTTCAAAAACAAAGGTCGGGACGCCCGTAGGTAGGTTCGGGACGCCCATAACTAGGTTCGGGCGCCCATGATGGTGGTTCGGTTCATATTCTCCATGACGCCTACAAAAAAAAATTGGTCATTGGCGGGACGCCCATTACACGCGTGTCAGAGCGGGCCCGGCGCCCGTGACCGGGTGTCCAATTTTACGGGCGGTGGAATTTTTCTATGGGCGTGGACGCTTATAAAGACCACGTGGAGATTCGTGATTGGTCGAGAACACGGGCGGCGCCCGTAACCAAGATGAACATTTGGACATTTTTGCAGTGTTTTCAAACCCGGACCGGACCGGCCGGTCGGACCGGGATTCGGAGAGTAGAGCTGCCCGGTTCTAGGTTCAAAACCGTTTTTGGGTGACCCGGTCTGTCGGACCGGCGAACCGGTGGTCGGACCGGTGATTGAACCGGTTTTTTTATTTTTTTAATATTTTTTTTATTTTATATATATATTTATATATTTATAAATGTTTATAAAATTATCCGGTTCTCAAATCCGGTCCGACCGGTCCGACCTCTGACCGGTAAGGAGACCGGTAAGGAGAACGGTTCGATATCCGGTCCGGTTCTGAAAACATTGCATTTTTGGAAAATATTTGGTCAAATTGACCGTATTGGGAATTTTTCCCATTTAAAAATGTATTTTATTCATTTTACTTTCAAACGTGTGATAAAAGTTGCTTTTGCAACACTGCAACAGGGGATTAAATTATTGCTGTAACCCAGAATAAATTGTCGGCATCCGAATTAAATGCATTCTTATAATAGAGTTATCACTACATCCAACAAACACTACACACTTAACTTTTTTATAAACAACAGTGATCGTACTTTTAAATTACACATAAATACATCTTGTTTGGATTTAAACATAAAACCTCATTTCTAAGATACAACGCTTCTACCAACTGGCTAGTCCCACATTGGCCCATAAATAGAGTTATCACTACATCCAACTAACACTACACACTTAACTCATAAGCACCATAAATAATGTGATATCATTACAACTGCTAACCATGTCATAGAGCAAACAAAACAATTGTATTATAATGGCATATATCAAAGGACGAAGCTTAATAGGGGGGAAAGATCAAATAAAAAGTATATTTTGCCTAAGAAGGCTAAGAAGGATTTTTAAAATCTCCAAAACCGACCCAAACGAACTCCGATTGAACTCATTTCGATGGCATTGGAACCGTCTCATCGAACCCTACAATATTAGATTTTAAGTTTTCGTTTTAACAACTAGATTTAGATTTTGATTTTAGGGCTTGGTTTTTAGCTTTTAAGTTGTATCTTTATGTTAAAGATTTGTTTTTAAAGATTTGGTTTTAGTATTAGGGTTTATTGTTTACGATTTAAGGTTTGGGTTTTAGGGTTCGACAAGTCGGTTCTAATGATGTAAAAATTAATTCAATCGGGGTTTGTTTGAGTCGGTTTTCAAGTTTTTAAAATCCTTCTTAGCCTTCTTAGGCAAAATAGACTTTTTAGGGGAACCTTGGGTCAAGGGTTCGTCCAAGTCTTTTATCCATTTGTAGTGTTAATTTTTTTGACCGAAATGTATTTTTTTGTTTTAAGTATTGGTTTCACCTACTTACTTCAAAATTTTAACTTGTACTGTGGTTCACATATATTTCCGCCCCTTTCAAGTCGTTCAAGCTAACTCTTTCATTTTGTTGAATAAATGATTTTAACACAATTAAAATGATTAAGTTGTAAGTGGAATATGCAATGAACCTTAACAACCCGAAATAACGTGTTTTTTTTTGTTGGTGCAACTGACGTAAATCTCAAAGAAGTTTAATTATATGATTGGCAATACTAATTATCATGATCAGTCCTGAGAATTTAAGTGGGTCAAGGAGAAAAAAAATACCCCTATACTCAAACGAATTATAAATTATATAAACTTTTTCTAAAGAAGGAGAGGAGTGTATATCTACTGCAAACAATCGATTAATCAATGAGGAGCTCTCTTTTGATACACAGATTTAACAAAGTGAATATGGCATTTCTTTTCAATTCATTAACACAAGAGTAACAATGTGTTTATAACAATATAATGAATGTTGTACAATAAAAAAAAAGTGTATTTTTTGTGTATGGATATGGAGGAACTGACAAAACATTCTTATAGAAGACATTATTGACTGCTATAAGATCAAAAGGTCAGATTGTCTTTAACTTATGAACAAATTTTTGTGACTTTTTATTTTTACTTTAGTATGTTTTGTGTGATATATAACTTTATATGTTCAACCTGCTTATAAACTGTTGAATTCTTTAATTTTTTGTTTCAATGCATATGAGTTATATAGTTTGAAATCATACTTTCACATATTCTTTTTATGTGTGTTTAATGATTGAAATCATAGTGTTATACGTCGATTATAATTATATCATTATATTATTCATTCTCATATTTTTCAATGTTTACATACTTTGATACTTACTACTATTTTCAATTAATGTGTTAGAAAACTTTCTTAATTAAAGCACGGCTTGTATTTAAGAGATCCAATTTTTACACATGTTTAATTGTATCTTACATTATCCAGAGTGAAAAGAAGGGATGAACTTAAAATTTTAATTTTAGACAAAGAAGAAAAACTTACAAATACAACATTAAACGCAGTGTAGAAGGAAATATTTGAAAGTTTATCAACAAATTATTGTAACCTTTTATTTTACTGTATTATGTTTTGTGTGACTTATGAGTTCATATGTTAAAAGTAGTTAGACCCTCCGGTGTGCCCTCGGAGTGGGCGTGGGTGGGGCGTTTTTGGGCGTGGCACACTGCCCCCCTTGGGGCGTGATTGATTCACGGTGAGTAGAACAACGGCGTGGCCGCGTGGGTGGGGGGTTGGGTTTCAACCGTTGGACCATTTAAAAAAAAAATTAAATAAAACCTATATATAAAATCATCACAAACCCTCTAATATTCACACACACTCTCTAAAATCTTCACATCTCACAAAAAAAAATAAACAAAAAAGTAGTATTTTTATAAAAATGGAGTTTCTACGGGAGGATGACGATTTTAGCGAAGGAGAAGAATTTTTAATCGAAGCCGCACAACTTACTCTCGACATCATCAGACAACAAGTTGAAAGACCTGTTCTAACTAGAAGAGCACGGATTAATCGAGATCGTCTTGGAGCTCACGAACGTCTTGTTGAAGATTATTTCTCAGAAAATCCGAAATACCCCGAACATTTATTTCGGCGTCGGTTTCGTATGAGTCGAAATCTTTTTTCACGAGTGAGTAATGATTTGGAACAAAAGTATGACTTTTTCCAACAACGGTGCGACGGAAGAGGAAAGATCTGGTTTTCCGGTCTTCAAAAGTGTACTTCTGCAATACGGCAACTAGCCTACGGCACTAGCAGCGATTCTTTTGATGAGTATTTACAGATGTCTGAGCGAATGGGGCGGGAATGTGTTTATAAATTTTGTAAAGGCGTAATTAGATTGTACGCGAAAAAATACTTGAGGAAACCAAATTCGGGAGACATCCAACAGATTTACACGTTTCATGAAGAGGTTCATGGTTTACCCGGTATGTTAGGTAGTCTCGACTGCACCCATTGGGAATGGGACAATTGTCCAACAGCATGGCGAGGTCAATTCCAACGAGGCGACCATCCAAGACCGACTTTTATGCTAGAAGCTGTTGCGTCTCAAGATCTTTGGATATGGCATGCCTTCTTTGGTGCATCGGGATCGAACAATGATATAAATGTTCTAGATCAGTCGCCGATTTACAACGATCTTATTGAAGGCAAGGCACCCGGGCAGCAGTTTATTTGCAATGACACAACATACAAATACGGGTATTATTTAGTCGATGGTATTTATCCACAATGGGCTACTTTCGTGAAATCGTTTACATCCCGACAAACTGACGATGAAAAACGTCTGTATTTCCAGAATCGTCAAGAGGGTGCAAGAAAGGATATTGAACGAGCATTCGGAGTTTGAAAGAAAAAGTGGCACATGATTCAACACCCTGCTAGAGCATGGAAGCCAAGTCGTATCCGAAACGCGTTATACGCATGTGTGATACTACACAACATGATAATTGAAGACAACGGTCGAGCGATATGTGAATTTTATGAAGAAGACGATCCGAATTTGTTGGAGCATGTGGAGATCAACGAGGAAGAAAAACAAGCAAACCGTCGAATGCTTCGCAACGAGGATACACATGCGAACCTCAAAGCCGATTTGATTGAACATTTATGGAAAAATCGTTTTTATTAATTTTTTTTATTAGTTTGTATTTTTTTTTTAATTTTTTTTATTAGTTTGTATTTTTTTTTAATTTTTTTTATTAGTTTGTAATTTTTTTATTAATTTGTAATTTGTTTTTATTAATTATATCTCAAATTAAATTAAAAAGGAATGATGACGTGGAATGAGTGGGTTAATGAGGCATTTCCACCAAAATGGTGGGGTGAGTGGTTGTGGTGACTGCTTATGTGGCGCCTACGTGGCGCACACGTGGAGTGAGTGGGGCGCCTTGGCACACCCAATAGTCTTATAGTTATTGAATTGTTTACAATTTTTTTCAAGATCATTTTATCTGGTTTCACATTAAACTTTAATATATTATTTGTATGTTGGTTAATGATTTAATACATTATTTTTTATAGCGATTGTAATTATATCATATTATTAAAATATTTTTTCGATTCGTATTTTAACTTTAAATCTACCCGTGTGTTATACAGGTTACTAACCTAGTTAACATTATAGCAATAAACATAGCAAAATCATAGACTTAGGGGTGTTGATAAGGTCAACCCGATCATGTTTCGGGTTAATCGGGTTTTCTTTAGTAAGAAGATTTTTAAAATAGGAAATGCACAAAAAGAAAAAGGTCAGTTAATTAAATAAAACTTTAATGAATATAAAAGCAGCGAATCTTTCACCGTTCGCTTTGTCTTCTCCACAATACATGTATTGCCATTTAGGGAGGGATATTGGTGAGAAATAACCGAATAGAATTAACAATTAATCCCCATTCGATCGAACAAGTCGTAACCCTATCCCTTTCAAACCAATACATATGTTATCAAGTTGAGCAGAAGTGTTCGGGATTCTAAGAAGTTTTTGTTAGATATTTTAATATAATTGAACTGACTTTTATTGATTCATGTGAATCATAAATTCATTAAACAAGTTGGGTGTGAGATGCATGCTTGTTTAAGATTTTTTGATTTGATGGTTTGTACAAAGGGGGCAATGGTGGGGTTCCGGGGGCATTGTCTCCAGAGAGTGGGGTCGAAGAGGCATAATAGTTTGATGAAATTCGATCAATTCATTGGTTCATTTGAAATATATTATGAATCATACTTGATCAAATCAAATATTAGATTAACTGCAAATTGTTTGATCTGAAAGTTTCAGTCATGACTTTCAATTCATTTGGTATAAATTTCGTGTTTGAATTTTGTTATACTCTATGGTTTCCATTCAAGTAACACTATGTTATCGATATATTGGATTCAAGAATAGTTGGAGCCATTACCAACTTTGAGGGTTTATGGTCAACGACCAGACCCTCTAGTAGTTGTTTTTGACTTGTATTATCTACTATTGAATAAAATATCTTTTATTAGAACCAAATTGGACTTGATTGAGTGTCTTCAGCTTTATAAACTTGTTTTATGTTGTTTTTTTCAACACTTCGACATTGTGACTATATTAAAATCTTAATTAATTTAGGTTAAATCTGATGGAAGGTTGGACCTATTGGTAAACAAAAAGTTTGCAATTAAAAGATTCTAGGTTTATACCTTACCGGCTTACTCCAACTAAAAAATCATTATAATAAAAAAGAAAGAAAGTTTATATCTAAACAAAGTTTTTTTCTTTCAAATAAACAAAGTAAATAGTAATTCCACACATAGCAAGCTATAAATTTTTAGATTGAGATAGTGATCTAAGGCTATGTGTAATGGAATGAATTGATGGTAGTTTGATTGGTGTCATACAAGCGCCATGTAGACGTCACGTAAGAGGCTTGATGGAGTCTTGATATATGTGCAATAAAGAGCTTGATAGAGAGTGATGTGAATGTTTTTTATTGGTTTAAAAAGAAAAAAAAAAGCATCACCCTCGTAGATGCCCCACTACCCATGTAAGGACAAACTTATTTTTATGACTTTATAAGAATCAATCTTATTTTTATGAGAGATTTACACAAAGGTTGTTTAGGCCTTGTTTGGGATTGCTTATTTAACTTCAAAAGGATTTTTTGTCAAAAGTGATTATTAACTTATAACTTTTTGAAATCAAGTTTTTAAAAATGTGTTTGGATTAGCTTTTTCAAAATTAATTATCAAAATGACCAAAAAGGATTTTTTTTATTGACACTATTTAATGTTATTGGGTAAAGGGTAAGAGTGGGGTAGATTTGTAATTTTATGTTAATAAGCCATAAGTCATTTTAAAAAGCTAGAATTTTTAGCTTTTGAAAAACAACTTATCACTTTTTTACAAAAAGTCATTTTCAAAAGTCCTTTTAACTTTGACAAACTAATAAGTCAATAAGTTGTTTTTAGATAAAATCCCAAACAAGGCCTTAGTCGGAGACCTTGTCATAAAATAACTATTTGTTCATCTTGCTTTTTTTTTTTTCCTCTGCTTTCAAGAAGCAAATTTCTTTTTGATTTTTTTTTTTTGTTAAAAACTTTTCCATTATCGTTTGACCCCAAATCTGTCTTCCAATGGCTAGTGGCCCAGATACGATGTACACAAATTCACAAACGGCTCTTCGTAATCGCATCTTCCATAAATTTATTATTTTTATTTTTTACTCCTCCCTCCCTCTTTTCCTCCTCCATACATTCTAGGGTTTCAAGATTCTTAAGTTGATCGACACCAGGTAACACGCCTTCATTTTGCCAATCTTTGTTCGGGTTGCTAATTTATATTTTAACTGCGTTTGTGGCTAAAAGATTGAAGTTGATTCAATCAATTTGACTAGTTTATTGTAATCAGATTCTACAGTGTCGAAGTTATTTGATTTTGAACGTATACATGGGTTTCTTGCAGAATTAAGTGATTGGAGTTTTTTCGATGATATAATCAGCTCTGTATATTAGGTTTACCTATTTCCCGTTTTGATTAGGATCCAAATCATTAAGATTTCGTGGAATTCTTTTGGGAACTTTAGTGCATGTTAACTGTTAGATGAAATTCCTATGAGAGGCGGGTCTGTATAATTTATTGGGGTTAATACGTCTGAACAACGATGGATGATTATATGATTGTTACGAATGGATTGGACAACGGTTCAGACGTTGAAGGCGATGATATAAGGTGTGAAAATATAGCAGAGAAAGATGTAAGCGATGAAGAAATTGAAGCAGAAGATCTAGAAAGGCGAATGTGGAAGGACCGAATTAAGCTTAAAAGAATCAAAGAGAAACAAAAGATTTTAGCACAAGAAGCTGCAGAAAAGCAAAAGGTGAAGCAAACCAGTGATCAAGCGCGTAGGAAAAAGATGTCTCGAGCTCAAGATGGGATTTTGAAGTATATGTTGAAGCTTATGGAAGTCTGCAAAGCCCGTGGTTTTGTTTATGGGATCATTCCTGAAAAGGGTAAGCCAGTAAGTGGTTCTTCAGATAATTTACGAGCATGGTGGAAAGAGAAGGTTAAGTTTGACAAAAACGGGCCTGCAGCTATAAATAAATACGACACTGATTGCATTTCTAAAGAACAAGGAGTCGGCTGTCGAAATGGGAACTCAAAAGTCATTCTTCAAGATTTACAAGATGCTACATTGGGCTCTCTTTTATCATCTTTAATGCAACACTGTGACCCACCACAAAGAAAATTCCCGTTAGAGAAAGGACTCCCACCACCATGGTGGCCCACTGGCGGTGAAGATTGGTGGACTAGATTAGGGCTTCCAAAAGGCCAATCTCCGCCATACAAAAAGCCTCATGATTTAAAGAAGATGTGGAAAGTCGGTGTTCTTACTGCTGTTATAAAACATATGTCGCCAAATATTGCTAAAATTAGAAGACTTGTACGCCAGTCAAAGTGTTTGCAGGACAAGATGACCGCCAAAGAGAGTTCGATTTGGTTGATGGTTTTGAAACGGGAGGAATCTTTAATTCTTCAATCTAGTGGTGATAATGGTGGTTCCGGGATAACTGAAACACCTTCAGGTGGTGGTCTTGATAAAAACCGACCTTCAGATAGTTATGATAGTGATTATGATGTTGATGGTTTTGAAGATGGGCAGGCCTCGGTTTCATCCAAAGATCGTGAAGTACCGCCACGTGTTAATGATAAATTTCAACCGCGGTCTGAGAAGAAGAGAAAGCGGGAACCGGTAAAGCCACCTCCGCAACAAACAGCAACACATGAGCCACGAGATGAGGTGCCTGAAATAAACCAAATAGATGTATCGTTAACTGATTTATCTGTTCAAGAAAGCATGCAAGAAGACCATAGATTGAGAGGTGTCACCCCTCTTTTGGTTGAAACTGGAACCGATGTTCAGATACCTGCTAATAACTTGTTACTGTATCAACCGGTTCAAAAAACGGAATACAGACCAAGTGGGATCCATGAACCTCAACGTTCTGAATTACATCATGTGGTTCCATATCGTCTCTATACTTCACCAATTGAAGGACAACAGCTTGCTAATGGGTTCCAGAATGAAAATCTCAATGACATACCAGTTGAAGGTATGCAGAAACTTGAAAAAGATGGATTTCATAACGGTCATGGGAAACCAGTTGATAACCATTTTGAATCATCTATCAACAGTTTGTCATTAGACTATGGGGGATTCAATAGCCCATTTGATCTTGGAATCAATACAATGACTTCATTGGATACAGAATTTGATTATCTGCTTGATGATGATCTTGACCTCATGCAGTACTTTGGAGCTTAAATTTTGAGAAATTTCTTCAGTGATTATTGTAAGTCTGTCTTACTCTAATCCTTTGTATTTGGAGACGAGAATCTCAACCTATTTTGTTATGAGCAGATTCCGTAACGTTAGAAAAAAGAAAAGGTATCTTACAATAAAATGGATAAAAAGCGCCAAAAATCGGCCTGGTTGTATTTTTATATATTTAAACTAGTATCGAAATAATTTGTTTTTTGACGAAAAGTGTTACAGGGTGACTTGACTCATTTTGCGGCTACTATTTTTTTATCCTGATTGTATTCATCCTGTGTAACAAGATAGTTATGTTTTCTTGGATGTAGGTATGAGGTATATTGCAAGGATAACAATTTTTAAGCTGATCTTTAGTAAAAAGGCGTATTAATAGGTTGCTTTGTGCTCATTGCATTGCTGTGTTGTAAACTGATCTTTCTGACAAGAACATGAATGTAATTGTAAGGTAATATACCTATTTTCTATACAAGATAATGATGATCTTCAATAGTTTGTAAAATGAATGCCTTTCTGGGAAGAAGATGAATCTTCTTTCTTTTTTTTGGTTATTTTTTTTTTTGTGATTCTTGACTCATTTAAAAAAAAATCTATCAGAATTTGGTGATGTTTCATTTTTACTGTCTGTTGCACCTTTTGAAATCTGTAACTATTCTCAAGATGTAAACAAGTATTCATAATAAATGATTGGTCACTTGTTCTTGCCAAAATCTCTCCAAATTATTGATTCATTATAGCCTGGTAATCTGGTATATAAAGTTTCTAATTTTTCTTTTTTGTAATCAAGAATTTAGAAGCATTTATTAATTTATTGTATCAAAAGGTTTGTTTATTTGTTTATAGTGAATAATAATTAAAGAAACAATATAAGCAACTTAAAACCCTTGGGATTTACTTGAATAGTAGAATAGCATGATAAACTATAGACCAACATCAACATATGCATTGATTGATAATAAGCTAACACATGGGTTAAACGAGTTTTATACAATATTGCACACGTGCACTTCGAGCAGGAGTAGATGAACAAAATCATGAAAAAGGTGTGTGACTTTGGACAGACGACTATCCAGACAACCTCACAAGTCAACTATGAAGCATGAACGTAACATAGAATATGTTAGAGAACATTAAAGTATGGTTCTTGAGGACTATGCATATATTAACAAGCATGCTGAACTACATATAAGGTTTTGAGACTCAGGTCTCACCACTGCTCTGTCATAGATGTAAGGTTTGTTTTCTTACTTTTTCACATACACTACCTCTATGAGTAAGTTCATAGTTTTAGAGGCATGTGTGTTACATGTTTGTATGTTGGATATATGTGTTATATGCCTATTTATGTGGGTTCATCATAACGTGGTTTGGAGTGGTTTTGTATTGTAGTTGCTGCATCAGTCCCATTGGTAATTTGCTATTTGGTTGTTTGTCATTTGTTGTTTAGTTTGTGTATTCAAATATACATGGTTATATGCCGGTTGTGTTTACATAAGTGTCTATGCTTGGGTTATGCTATTTTATAAGCTTCTTCTTACATGTTTATTATCCACGGTAAAAATAAATAAAATAAATAAATAAATAATAATAATAATAATAATAATAATAATAATAATAATAATAATAATAATAATAATAATAATAAGAGTTGGAGGACTCTAACGAGGCAACCTCTCTACCTCATTTGGGGTAGGGGTAAGGTTTGTTTTCATCAATCTCTCTAGACCCTACAAAGTAAGTTTTTACAGGGTATGTGTTGTTGTGTACCTATACGAGTAAGATAGTATTAGGTGGTGTTTGTTTTTCTCCAAAAGGCTTGCGCAGGCTCTTCTGTCTGCGGCGTGTAGACCATGTGCAGACATTGTCATCTGCAGGCTATTTGATTTTTTGAAAATCTTTCATTAAAAAAATCTGTGCGAACTCTTCTTGGTGCAGATTTGGCCCTGACATTTCTAAGATCTTCTTGAGACCACCCACCCACCACCACCATCCAGCACCACTGTCCACCACCATGGTCTGCCACCACCACCACAAGTGTCAGCAACCACCAGTGTCGGCCACATCACCCACCACCACCGGTTTATTTTAACAGTCAACATGCGTTAAAAACATACAGTCTTCTTTTTGCAGACTGCAGAGATTTAGTCTATCTCTTTTTCTACAGAGGTGTGCAAATGTGATCCTCAAACTGCATACATTTTACCTTTTAAAAAACAAACATAACCTCAGTTATCTTTGTTTGTTATTTAAGCATATAAGAGATTTCTATGTTGGTAAAAGTTGTGTATTGTTGAGCATCAACAAAACGCAAAGACTATGATGCAAATAGGAGTGGGAGGTTTTGTGAGAGAAATTTTAAATTATAGTTGGTGTTAACATGAGCGGTGTCAAGCTTGTAGTTTGACATTTTCTAGATAGAAAGTAACTTTTGTTGTTGCAACTCGCAAGTGTCAACAACCTTGATTTTAAATTACGAGATACGCTTAGTTGCATTTGGTTTCAAAATTTGATGCATGTGGCATTCTTTATTAAAGTAATACTAAAAAATTATTTATGTTTAATATTTTAGTTTTTAAGCTTATAAACACAAAAACATAAAAAGTTAAAATAAATAAATGCAAACGAAAGCTTCAGGTACAACCAAGGAAGCGATGTGTACAACAAAAATAAACTTAAACTTAAATTTAAATGTAAAATAAGTCTATGTTTAATATATCTATCTATACTAATAAATCAAAATAAAATATGTTACATGTCACTTTGCTAGACTATTCTTATAAAAAATTTTCCCTCCTCTCTCTGCTATTAAATGCATCCATATTCAATAATAATAATATTAAATATTAAATATACTTTTATACATTTTTAAATTAAAAAAGGTTTTAAAGCATTAAAAAATATATTAATTTTAATAGAGTACATTTTTTTAGAATCCAAATTATTTTAAAATATAAAATATTCAATAATTGTTTTTCAAAACGAAATATTCAAAAAACAAAATTTGATAAACTTAGTGATTAAATAAATAATATTATTATTTGGCGTTCAAAAAAAATTATTATTTTTTTATTTAACCCGTGTAATACACGGGGTATTGACCTAGTTAAAATTAATATATAAAAAAAACTTTTTCTTAAAAAAAGTATTATTATGAATATTAGAATTTGTTTCAATTTTCCGTCATGTAAGTAAGTATGAGTGAGCCTATATACTAGGGTTTTTATCAGTTACTTTTCTTTTAGGCTGCATGCAGCGCGCATGTCCATGGCTTACGTGGCTGAGCATTTTTCAGGCAGATGCAATGGAGGGGGGTAAGAGGCCACATTTGGGAAGAATTTGCACGTAGAGACGTGCGTAGGAAATGAAGAAAAGAGGTGGGCCATGGACATTTTTTTACAAAAAAAGGGTAATGATTATATGGAAGAGAGAGAATGCATGTGGGAAGAATGTGTTGGAGTTAAAAAGAGAAGAGAGAATGCATGTGGAAAGAAAGAATAAAATGCTGATGTGGCAGTGATGACTAGGACTGCATGTGGTAAATGCTGATGTAGCATTGCGGGTAGTCTTATCTCACCCTGGCACGGGCGCATGGCTCCTCCACAAACTTGAAACTAAGAGAAAAATATGGTGTGACATAACATATGACAGAGGAGTCGATAAGACTAAAATGATTTACATAAGACAAAATAAAATATTAGGAAAAACTTCTCTTTTGTTCTTAATGGTTTCACTGTTTCAACCCTTTTGCTCCAAACTTTTCAAAATGGTCATTATGCTTCCTGTGGTTTAACAGTTTAATCATTTTGCTCCAAACTTTTTCAATATGTCTTCATTATACTTCATTTTTTTCGAAACCACAGGTAGTAAAAGGGTTTTAACTATCAAGCCACATGGAGCAAAATGGTTAAACTATCAAACCCAAACCCCGTAGACATAATGGTCATTTTGAAAAGTTTGAAACAAAACGGTTAAAACTGTCGTGAATTAAAAGAGAAGTTTTTTCAAAAATTATCATGGTTGCATCCATAAATATATATTGATCAGTCACATCAATCTTTATGAAAGTCAGTAATACCTTCTCTTAGTAGATACTTAAAGACTGTATGAAGTGGCCATGAAAATTCAAATTATGAATCTGCCTAAATTGATCAGCTAATCGGTGGTATTTTATAATTGTAATTTGCTTCTTGTAATTTCTATCTATTTTAGGTCTAACCTTATTTTTGAATTATCAACATTTGCATACAACAACATTTAAGGTAAAACACATTCAGCTCTTGGTACAACACAATCAATTAAATCAAAAAAAAAAAAAAAGAACATTGACAGATTTAACATTTTTGTTTCAATTTTTCAACCAGCAGTCTTATACCTGCAAAGAACCTTGCATCTTAATACGCTGTCCTGCACATAGAACCCGGGCATCACCATAACCTTCACCCGGTTTGGGTTCTGAACCCGTTGTCGATCCACAAACACATCCTCCATGAACGTCCCATCAAAGCTTCTGTTTTCTTCAACCCTCAAAATACCCAATGCTGGACTAAACGAAAATGCCAACAAATGCAACAACCATATGCACTTAGCCGCCACGAAAAACGCCTGTAACAGCTGTTCGGGCCAGGGTCGGGTCCAGTTCAGCGACGTAATGATCCCACTCATTTTCTGATCACAAAACCGGCTAAAATCTTCGCTGTAATACTTTGTCCCCTTCCTCAAAACCTCGTTCCAACTCAAGTTTCTAAGCGCGCAAAAAGACGAGAATTGTGCTTGGCGTTCTTGTTGCGGGTCTAAAAGCTTTGGGCTGCCATTCTTTTGAAACACGCAGTTTTCAAAATCTTGATATAACGATTGGTTTATAATCGCTTCCAGATGGTATAAAACTGCTTTCGAGTACTTTGAATTCAAAGATAACTTGTGAGGTTGAAGAATTAAGTTCAAATTCTCGAGTAAAACAGTATCTCCTTCATCAATCTGTGCTACTAAAGTCTTACAGAAGTGTTTTACTGATAGTCTTGCTTCAGAAACAATCTGCATAAACCCTTCCACCATTGCATCATTGCTAACCGGCATGTTTTCATTGTTCAAATCAACGGGTTTTCCTTTCGTTAACACTCGAGATCGATCATAATCTTTGGTTTGTAACACTGCTTGACCTAAAGCCTTCTTTAGTTCTTCACAATAGTTTTCTAGATACTCTAGCTTCTCTTTCAACTCACCTACTGAAGATTTCATTTCAGAAGCCTCCATTAAAGCTGCATCCCGCCTCTCATTCGCTTCAAGTAACTCATCCTTTAAAGCCTCAACCGACATTGCACCCGAGCCTTTATAAGAAACTTCATCAGCTGATTCTCTCGGGTTTGGAGAATTCTCTACATTTCTGTGTTTTTTCTTGTTTAACCGAGGAAACAACCACGAAAGACTCATTCCTGATTTGGGCTTAGAATGAGACTGAACCGATGAATGGGAATCCGTCATAGGTACCACCAAGTTAGAGTATTTATGATTCTTGGTACTGTTATCAATCACATTATTGTTGTTTGTGCTAAATGTTGCGGGTTTGCATTTGTTGCACGATGAAATCGATCTGAAATCACCAAGGCTGTTTCTTCTTGATCTGGAGAACTCAGTTCCCGGTGATGCTCGATGGAGTCTGTTGTGATGATTAGAGGACGCGGTAACAGAGTTTTGATCATCAGACAGGCACGCGTGTGGGATGATGTTCATGAGTTCTGGAGGCAATAATGTTCTTGATGATGTGTTTGGGTTTTTGTAATCCGACAAGAATCTTAAATCATCGTTGTTACCTCCTCCATTTACGCTACATTCGTCCCAACTTGGAAAGCTTTGGTTTCTTGGTATATCGTCATAACTCTGCCAAGATCAAGTAGCATATGTAAGACTATAAGTTGAGTTCATTTTGCTGAAATGAACGCCTAAAACTTTTACTGAAAAGAAACATAGATAATACTTAAGGGTAATGAAAACATAAACAATTTGAACTGACAAGTGACAACAGTTTACTCTTTGGTTGTTGACAATCGCTAGGTTACACATGAGCAAATACAAACTAATTAACATTGACTATATTATAAGTCCTTTATATTATTCTAAAGTTACTTTTGAACTTATATACAAATGGTCCATGTAGTTTTTGAAAAGTAACATATATGGGTACTAAGGATTTAAAGTTACAGGTTTTATTTTGTAAAATGTTTAGGTTGAGTTCATATGTAAAATACAAACTAATTAACATCGACTATATTATAAGTCCTTTATATTATTCTAAAGTTACTTTTGAACTTATATACAAATGGTCCATGTAGTTTTCGAAAAGTAACATATATGGGTACTAAGGATTTAAAGTTACAGGTTTTATTTTGTAAAATGTTTAGGTATTAAGGTTAGCAGATGTATATATATGTGTGTCGTCTTCGATGGAAAAAAGTAAAATTATACTAATTTAAACGTTATTTTAATTTTTGTAAAAATAACGTTAAAAGCATTAGGTTGGTTGGTTAATCATGCATCATGAGTCGGGGGTCTTAATAGAATCAGTCTCTCTATTTCTCTCTATTTCTATGAAATAGAGGTAACGTTTTCTACATCTTAACTTCCTCAGATCTGTTATCGATGATGGAGATGTTAACTTTTATGTTAAATTAGTGTAAATGATATTAGTACCCTTTAATTACACACTTTTAATATAATATAGTTATAGGGACTATTTGTGCACTTTGTTCAAAATTAGAAGGAAAAAAAAGACAAAAAAAAAAAAAAAAAATTCTTCCCTGGACAGCCGACAACCACCAACACTTCGGCAGTTGGTGTGGGTGGGTGGGTGGGTGGGGTGGTGAAAAGGATAGAAGGGAGGGAGGAAGGAGATGGTTGTGATTGATGATGGACAATGGTGGATCTATATTATAAGGTGTGGGTTCACAGGAACCGACCTTGTTTTGAAGATTTATTAGAATTTTTTTGTTTTTGAAAAGCTTAAAAGATAAAATGAACCAACTAATATTTTTAAGAAGAAATCCTCTTTGTGATCAGACATGAATTGTCCGTATATTCATATGTTGATTTCCTATCTGTGATATATCAACAAATGAAATAGTGGCTATTGGACGTTAAACTCTTGGGTCTAGTTAATTATGTCAAACAAACTTACAAAATTCCGTTCAGGTTTCGTGATGTTATCCCGAACCCCATAAGGGGCGCTGCCACCTTGACCCATGTCCGTTGATTAGCCAAAGGGACCGCCACTTGGGGCACTGCCCCTAAACCACGCAAAGGGGTGCGACCCCCTGACTCCTGCTTGGTTTGGAGTTCAGAAATCTTAAACGAGCGCACACTTCATCCTTCCAAACTCTTTAATGAAGATTTTTTTAATTATTGACTGAATATATTGCACTGTAGTTACGTGGTGAACATTACAAGACCCGAATTGTTAGCCCGACCCGAAATTTATTATGTCCGGTTTTATCTAATTGAAGTGTCTGAAAATAGTGAAGTTACTGAAAAAATTTTCTGGATCCACCAGTGATGGCGGAGGTGAAGGGTATGTGGATTGTGGAGTGGTGATGGTGTTTATCTGCTTATCAAAGACTGATGATGGTGTTCATGTGTAAACCTTTAATATCTTTTTTTTAACGACACTTAAACTGTCTTGTTGTGCTACTTTCAGTTATCCTGACGATTGATAGCTAAGATTGATTTCTCAATCTTCGGCCTTGAGACATGTGTGCCCCCAGATGCACGAGAACATGATGGAATCCGTAAACCCTCGCTCCCATTAGGTTCGAACCCGGGATTAAAGCCCTGATTCATTCCTTCACTTGGATATTCATTAAATTGCCCCAACAAGGTTTGAACTCAAAACCTCTACTTTGAAAGAGTGAGCATTAACCAGTTAAGGCAATTCTCTGGATGTAAACCTTTAATATCTAATTGGTTTCTTGGACAATGAGTGTATTTAACAAAAATAAATAAATTTGAAATGACTTCATTGAAATAAAAATAAGAGAAAGTGTTCGACTGTTTATTCGTCTTGAAAGCCTTAAAAGATTGAATCTTTCTTTTAAAAGCAACTTTAGTCTGAAAAGCTGTGCAACAGAAACTTGAGACTTTAAAAGCCTTTTTTATTTATTTAATTTCTTTAAATAAAAGAGAATCTGTTTTTTGACATGCATCTTTTTAACCCAAACGTGCTGGCATACGTAGGCGGTGCATTTGCGGAGTTTTTTTCTAAATAGGTGTTGGTAGAAAACTTATTTACCAAAATGAGTGATTTGAAAAATATTTACCAAAATGGGTGATTTTCATGTATTTTCTTTATTTTGAACTAACTTATTATGATTTCTTTTTAATTTAATCAACATATTTCATAATTAGTTGGTTGAAAATAAAATAGAAAAATATTATAATATGTTGATTGAATTACAAAATTAGTTTAAAATAAAGAAATAAATGAAAAAAACATCCATTTTGGTAAATATTTTTCAAATCACCCAATTTGGTAAATAAGTTTTCCACCAACACCTATTTGGAAAAAACTCTGCATTTGCGATGCATGCTGTATGTACGGGCATTCAAGAGACAAATTGTACTAATTTTAACGTTATTTTAAGTATTCGAATGATTAACTTAAAACGATAACTTTGAATTAATGACTTATTCAAAACAGTCTCTCTATTCTAAGAGAATTAGTTGTAAGATTTGTTTAAATTTGATTCCCGCAGCTGGTTCTTTTTCTATTTTTTTTTCCCGGAAAACCCCAAGTTTTGTCAGTTTACGTAGGTAGAATCTACGTCAATTTGTAAATAAATTCGGTCAAAATCGTCGGGTAATGAATAACAAAAATAAATAAAAGGTGCATATAACTTTTTAACAGCTATGATGGACATGTCCTTATCAGTCTTCTCCAAAGGACCACAAGATCTTTCATCAATAAGAACCCTAATAATGTTGTTAGAATTATTCTATGTTAAATCATTAAAATCAATCATGTAATTTCATTTAATTTTTTATTTTTCTCATTTAATAAAAAATAAAAAAATCAAGTTACACATTTATCCCTAAAGTATATATGACATATTTTTTATTAAAATAATATGTGATTTAAAATGAGTTTAAATGTTAACTTTCTAATTAAAAGTTATCCAAAAATAATTATAAATTTGTAAATTTTTTATACTAATAAAAAAATAATCTTGTACATGTGTCACTTGTTAGTGGCTCCTAGGCTTATAAACGAACCAAACTTTTCATTAATTGTTCGACAGAAAATTCGTTTATTTAATAAATGAATGAACACGAAATAAACACACCTGGTGTTCTTTTATTTGTGTCCATTAATGTTCGTTTAATTAATTTGAGTGACATATACTTATTTACTTTTTATTACATGTTTAAACACGAATAATGAATTTTTTGGTGAAACATGGACGATGATGGATTTTTGGATTGATCATGGTTATTTATTATTTATTTATTTATTTATTGATAAAACGTGAGTATTTTTGGATGGTTCATGTTATTTTGATCACAAATTTAGGTGGTTTTTGGATTATGAATTTATGGATGATATATATATACACACACTTTTAAAAGACTTGTCGTTTGTATTATGTTTGTTCAATTGTGTGCGTTTATAAAAGTTAAGTTATGTTCAATTATGTTTGTTCGTTCATTTAGGTTCATTTGTGTTCATGAACAATTTGTTTAATTTACTAACGAACGAACACGAACACGAACATATTCATTTTTTAACAAATGAACACGAGCACAAAATTAATGTTTGTTAATGTGTTTGCTAATATTTCACTTTTAGTTTATAGGTTTCATAAATTACCTATATGGTGTCAAATTACCTATAAGAAATACATACGTTACAAATGTTTAAAGTTTGAGATCATATAGACAACTTATGAAACTTAACGAAAAAAGAGATATATTAGCAAAACACATTGAACATCTCGGCAAAATGAACAAATTTACATGAAATTATCTACGGATGGTTATAATATTGTATATTTATTATTAATATTGAAAAATAAATTTGTATTATAGATAGTTATTATGTCATCATAATATTTTTTTACACTTTAATCAACTCTAATATTTTAAACAAGAATTAATATTCGTTTTAACTTTGCGTAAAGATATGAATTCAAAAAAAAAATTATCATCAATTAAATTGTTTTACCATATTTTTATAAAATCTACAAACTAAAAACTATTTTATAGCAAGTATGATCTTTCGTTAAATTGGAGGATATTTTTTTATTATAATTATGACCAAAAGTATATTTTCATTAATTTCGATTTCGGCTTATTCCCTAAATTATTTATTCAAAACTTGTAAAACGTTTTAACTTTTGTTTCTTTTTCATGTATTATTTTGTTTCTTTTTTTCTTTTTTGCCACTTGAGTATTTTCTTGAGGTGGGTTTATTTAATAGCTTCTTTTTAACAATTTTTATATATGTTTTGTAAATTTTACAATTTCCACCCACTTTGTTATGAACTGGGTTAAACGTCTTCAAAACTTTAAATTCAATGTCACTAAATATATTTAAATTGTTATGTTCAATCAAATATAAATTGTAGTTATATTTGTCACTAAGGTATATCGTGATAAATAATTAATTTACTAAGGTCTGTGGTACAATTTAAGTCTAATATTCTTGTAATCGTTTGAATTTTTGTCATTTTTTAGTAAGTTCAAGTTATATTTAACTAAACCTTTTTTTAGTTATTGTTTCTCATTATTGATTATTATTTTATCAAAATTTACTTAATGAATATTTCGTTTCTCAACTATTTTTATGTTTTTTTTTTCAATTGTTACTAAATGTTTAATGTTTGATTGATTCAACCCAATATAATACATGATTTTCAAAGTTAATGTTAATGTTATGTAGACACAAAAAGTTATCTGAGACAGACACACACATATATATATTCTATTGTTTTAAATGTGTAATGCAAAAGTGTGAAACTCTTTAACCGTTCATATTTTATCACATCCCAAGTCATCTTCCATGAACCACATAAAAATAATAATGTAGTTTTTATATTTCTCTATTTAAAATTAGTTAAATACCGCAAGTACTCCAACACGAACTTTAGTTTAGACCCTCCATTCCATACATTTTGATTAAGTCTGGCTAAATTGGCAGCTTGGTTCAGGTCGGGACGTCGGGTAACGGGTCATAACGGATTTGGGTTATGGTGAGTTTTAAGCAAAATCGGTTTGGGTTTAAATAAGTTGTTCTTAAAAACTTCAACTTATTTCAAGTCAAAATGAGTTATAACTAAATAAATAGTTTATTTAAATATTTTTTAGCAATTTTTTCATCAAACATATTAATAATAATTATTATCTATTTGAATCTATTATATTTACATAGTTTTAAGTTACTCATTTTTACCCGCATTGTGTTAAGAAAGTTACTCATCTCAACCCTTTTTATATTAAGGTGCTACTCATTTTAATCCAACACATTTTACTTGTTTTAAGTAAGGATTGTCGGGTCTAATTTTGATTGAACTACATATATTATTGAATATTCAATTATCTTTAATGCAATATACAAAACTGCTTATACTGCTTTCACAATTCTCTCATTAAATTACCCAATTTTTTCTACCATAAACTTTAGCCTCAAACTTTTTATATTGTCACTCATTTTGATGTTCAACCAAATCAGTGAACGGTACAGATTGAATTTGATTGTAACCAAATGGAAAAAAGGTATTATTATATATTATATATTTGTTTGCTTTTGTTACTGTAAAATTGACATGTTATGAGTGAGTTTTCAAAAATATTAACAAGATGAATAAGAATCTTGAAAAAAATTTTAATTGGCTTTCAATTTAAGAGAATCTTGTTTATATATATATATATATATATATATTATAATCATATATATATGCTCTTCTAATTCTACTGGTTTTTGGTGGTAAAAGATTTCTTACAGGAGTGAAAACAGGGTAATCCTGAGCAGAGAGCTGAGAAGCATGTTGTGGGAAGGGTGACGTCGCCGGGAACCGGAGATGTGCCGGGCTGTTGCTCTGTAACAGAGCGGCATGAAGTGCCCGGAGCTCAACCGCTTTAGCAATCGCTGCTTCAATCTCCTGCTTGCTCACCTCCGTGGTTGTGCACTTGTCTACGGTTTCAAGCACTTTACATCGTGCCGGAGCTCCGGCGGCCGGGGTGGTGTTGGTGGTGGTGGTGGTGGTCATTTGTGGAGGAGGAAAAAAAACAGAAGAGGGCTAATGATGGGAGTGTGAAGTATAAATATTAATAGGAGAATAAATCGTGAGAATTAACGGTTGGATTTGATTTTCAAGTTGAGAATAAGATCAAAAATGAGAAAGAAAGGAGGGGTGGTTAATTCCAAAGAAAATTTGTCATTGTTATCAATGGAATAAAAGGATGAGAGCATGTGAAGAAGATCGTGTGTGTGTGTGTTTTTCTTAGATGATGTGGGTGAGTAAAATTACAATTTTATCCTTCGATTTATCAAAACTTACCTCTCTTTTTTACCTAGTCCGTGAGATTTGACTGAGTATATTTATTAAAAGAAAGTCCGCATGAAGTCGATCAATTTGATGTGGAGATGAAAACTTTTGGGAATGGTTATGTATGAGTTATTAACTTTGTAGTTATCAATATATATACATGTGATATTTTTGTTATACTATGGAGTGTTCAATAAAATAAATGTAGAAGGAAGAGATGAAAAATAAAATGGTAATATTAATAAATTTGGTAACTTAATTTAGATTTAAGTGAACGTGAATCACCACTCTATGACCAAACATAATTTACATGAGAATTTGATTAAAATTAATGCATAGGAAACTATAAGAATAGGTGGGAGGTAGCATACAACTATGGTGGTTTGGTGACGATATTATTCCATTATTAGAGATAGGCCGGGTCTGCTTATCTAGTTGTTTTTATATTTCTTTATTTTCATTTGAGATGTGTAAAAGTTGCATGTATTGTAATCTAGATAAAAGATAAATGGGAATAATTTTAATAATAATAATAATAATAATAATAATAATAATAATAATAATAATAATAATAATAATAATAATAATAATAATTTTATCATCCAAATCAGTCTTACATCCAAGTCAGCATCTTATAAAATATCCAAAATTAAAAGTTGAAACTTTACCCAAAACAATACCATATATTAAAGAGAGACGTTATGTTCCATTTGCTTGAAAAAGCATTCATGGCTTTTACTTTTCCTGTTAAATTCATCCAACTCCCATAAAAGTATTGTTTTGTCAAACAATATATAATAGAATTCTTTTTTAGCAATATATTGCTTATGGTAAAAATATTTACTAAAATAGTGTTCTTAGAAAATAATTACTAAAATGATGTTTTCTAGTCATTTAATATCATTTTTTACTAATCTATGATTAATTACATTCTTTTTATATTTACTATGTTTTTCTTCAAATACTGTTTTCTTAAAATATTTAATTAAAAACTAATCAAGATTTAGAATTCACTTTAAATATATATGAAAACAAGTAAAAGTATCTTAAACGAAAATAACACATGTTTTTTAAAATTAATATATAAAAAACTTTTAGCAGGAAAAAATAACAATTTTTTAAAAAATAAAAATATTTTCTTAGGTTAAGGTTTAGTTCCAAATACATTTTTATACATCATATGTGTACATACTACTTTCAAATTCTATTAATTTTTTTTTTCAAAATTATACATGTAGTTATTTTAAGTGTTTGTGGGTTTTAAACCGATATCACCACGTGTATTTTAATATATTTATATAAAATAAAACTGTTTAAAAAAACTATTTGAAGAAATAAAATATAATATTTTTTTTAAATTCATTAACAATGTATTTTAAAAATATTAAACACTAACCTAAACAATAATTGATGTTTCAAAAAAGTCACTTTTTCCTACCAAAAGTTTTTCCAATATTAATTCTAATATACATGTATTTTTCGTAAAAGTTATTTTTATTTTTATGTATATTGAAAATATAGATAAAGTGAAATTCTAAATCTTAATTAGTTTTTATTTAAATATTTTCAGAGCAATAATATGATGCAAAAATATTTAATTGTAAAGAGAATGTAATTGATCAATGTTAAAGCAAAAATGATCTTAAATCGCTAGAAAACATCATTTTGGTAATTATTTTTAAACCAACACTATTTTGACATCAACACTAGTTTGTCAAATCTCCTATATAATATAATACAACCTCAATTGCTGTTCAAAAAAAAAAAAAGTTGTTTCTAAATTGGAGTGGGTTGATTTTAGGATGTGAGAAATAGACAATCATTTGCCTTTAAAAAAACAATTAGGCAATCATTTACATTTAATTTCATTAATAATTATAATATTGTTTCTATAATTTAACGAGCAAATGTGAGAAAATAAATTATAGACGTATAAAAATTGTTGAAATTTTGGTAAAATTTGTATCATTTTCTATAAACTTTTGGAATCAACAAAAGACCTTTATTTAAATTTTAAAAATTATAGAATCTAATCATATAAGGTAAAAGTTTTTTAATAAAATAGATAAACGAATTTTATATAATTTCATGTGACTAAAAAAATAAAATGTTAGGCAAATATAAACAAAGGCCGGTCTGGGCTGGCGTTGTACAGTTCATCCCGTGGATCCTTCATTGTCATCAAGCGGGGACCTTTCTTACCTTTACCTACACCACCCAACATTGTTTTTTTTTTAAATAAAAATAAAAAAATTTCTTTTCCTCACAAAATGACCCATCTGCCCCTTAATATTTATCTACTCATTTCTATGTTCTTAAATTTTATTTATACAGGCCACGAATTTCTGGTAACAGTAAGATTCATGTCATGTGACCTGGAAGTTAAAAAGTCATAGGTTTGAGTGGTGTAACAATCTATTATAGAAATCTAAAGTAAGAATGGATACATGTGACCTAGAAGTTAAAATGTCAAAGGTTTGAGTGGTGTAACAATCTATTATAGAGATCTAAAGTAAGATTGGATATAATAGACTCATGTCCGATACTGCGACACCCTTGGACTCTCTACGTAATTATGGCTTATGCATCATGTTTGTCTTACTCTATACAATGGTTCTACTATATATTATGACAATTTAATACATCATCTTTATATACTCGTTTTGTAGAAGTATTATATCTTAGATCGAATGTCTTGGATTCAAATACTTCAAATCCAGATAAGATGTTAATTATTTGAGGGTAGATTATCAGTATAATAGAGTTGCCGTTCAAAAAAAATGTGCTCATCTTGTAGGTTTATATAGTAGTTGTATAGATTTATTATGTTATATTAGATGTGTTTACGTATGTGGTTGCACTTTATTATATTCAATTTATTTTTAATTATATAATATTTTAACATATTTATATAAGGTGTGTTAGTCATCAACCCAATTTAACCAAACATATATAACATTATATATTTACGTGTAGAAAGGGTTGTTAGCTCCAAATAGCTAGCAAATTCAAGTGCTAAATACATCCAAGCTTCAATCCCAAAACAAAAACAATTAAATATCATGTTTATGTCACAAACAAGTTGAGTGGACAGACGAGGTCAAGACTTCTAGTATAATGTCACTTGGTACAACACAAGTTAATGTAAAGATTATGTTACGTCTATAACAATCACAGTTATATGAGTGTCAATTTTTGTTTTTATAAGTTTTTATGTTATTTTGTGTAAAGCTTTTGATATATCAAATAACACTTTTTTATCATAAAATTATTATATGTTTAATATACATATTTTAACTTGTAATTAATATTTTTCTTTTTTCTTTTTTTGCATTTTATTGGTTTTCATAAGTCCTTTGAATAATATACACAAGTTAAGTTCACACAACAAACAAATCTGGGGGCATATTAATCTTGTGGATACTGGTTGGAGGTTGAATACTTTCTAAATTTGAGCAAAGCAAGGGGCTATAAAAACTAGCACATAATTCAAACTTGTGAGTCATGAATTACTCAATTTGATATTGAATTAAGTGATCGAATTGACTCTTTTAGGGCTCAAAACTTGTCAAACAAAAGTTTTGTAACATGTCACATATAACATATATGTCAACCTTCTTTCAGATGTAACACATTGTTACATCTTGTTGTTACATGAACTTTTAATTAAAATTTCTTTAATTAATATACATAATGCTACTACAGTACTACTAGCTAGTGTAATGATAATAATATTAGTATATATTCATATGTTATTTTGGTTGTGTTTCATTTACATAAGTCAATAAAATCAAAAGTTACAACAATTGTAAAATTATATGTTATGTTTTGTTTCTCTTCTTATTACTTAGTTTACAATCATGATTGTCTAGTATAAGTGTAACACATACAAAATGTGTCTTAAACCATTTGACCAACAATAAGATTAAGTTGTCAAAGTCAAAAGTCATTGTCAAAGTCAAAGCTCATGCGAATTAGACAAAATCAAATTGAAAGCATTTGAATTTCGTGTCAAAGTTAATTATATCAAGTCAAACAAAAACAATGCTAAATCAAGTTATGATTAACATAAGCCAAAGTAAGGTCAAGTCATAATTAAAGGCAAATATGAATTCACCATGTTGTCACGCACGTGAACAATTTGTGTAATTAACTCTTCAAATATTGATCAAGATATCTGGATATCTTTTTTTTTAATCTCCTTGTATGTGAATAATCTTAATGCATCGTTTATATATATGCGATTAATGTATAAAATAGAAAATTTATGTGAAACATAGGAAGCTATCAAAATATACCATTGGTAATATGAGTGAAGGATCATTGTCTAAAGAGATAATTCACAATTGTCTATGAGTAATCAGGCACCAAACTACCACTTTACACGCACATAATCATACATAGACGTATATAAGACCATGCGCAGCGGCAAGGCCGCTGACCTTGCGGGATAGCGGGAACACCGCCCCCCTCCCCCGGCAGGAATGATTTTGTGGGTTCGGCGGGTACCGCTCCCTGCTCTACCCCCTTTCACACACCGTTCCTCTTCTCTCACAAATGGGGAAGCTTTTCCGGTGGGGTAACCACTGTGGGGTTTTAAGATTTTCAGTAGGGTGATGACGTGGCATGAAATTTCGGTGTAGATACTACTGGATAGTCTAAAATCACTAAAATATATCATGGACATTGTCAAGAAAATAGAAGAAAAAAAACTAAAGCATAACTATCTTGATAAAAAAAATTCTATTTGATAGTGTATTATTTAGAAAAAAATAATAAAACATTTCAAAGTTATTTGATTTATTGGTTCGCTTAAAATTCTACTGTCTCAACCAGGAGAAAATACATAACGAAACACTAAAATTTATTATCAAAAAAACATGTATAATGTGGTGAAATAAGCTTTAATTATTATAATCATTATTCGTACCTCGAAACCATGATAGCATGTTGACAAAACAAGAATAAAAACATAATCTTTACAGAAAAAAAATCCAAATACACTCAATATAATTGTATACGCAATTGGTGCTTTTTATTTGTAGGTAGTTGTACGTATTCTAAATGGAATCCCACGTAGGTTTTTTAATCATATTTTTCATGCCACGCTTAATTAACTTCCTTTAAATACTATTATTATATCATTTGGAATATAAGAATCCGTTTCAATTTTGTCATTCATTTTCTTACGGTTATCCAGACTTTAAATAATGAGAAAATAATTTAAATCGATGTCATTTATTATCGTCTGGCCATTCAAAAAGAGATCATCTTCTAAATTTAATTTAAACACCTAAATTTATTTTAAATATTCAGTTATTAGGTAAAGGTCAGAATTGAACCCATACGATAAATATTTTAGATAATAAAAAAATTGAAATGAAAAAATATCTATGAAGATAATATTAATAAAGAAAATAATTAAGAATTGAGAGACAGTATATAAGCAGAAAATTTTTCAAACAACCATAAGAATTTTGAGTTAATAAAATGAGTAAAATGTCATTTTATTTCTTGTGTTTGACAACTTTTATTATTTTAGTCTAATAATTGAAATTTGTCATTTTGGTCATTATTGTTTAATTTTATTGTCATTTTGGTCAATATAGTTTTCACTTTATTGCAATTTTAGTCCAATTAAATTTTAAACTTTTGGACTAAAATGACAAAATTAACCAAATCATAGGGATAAAAGTGACAATAAAATGGAAACTATAATGACTAAAATGACAAAATTTAAATTATTAAACTAAAGTGGCAAAAGTTGTCAAGCTAAGTAACGGGAACTAAAATGACATTTTATTCTAATAAAATTATAACACGTGATACAACAAGTTGTCTGTTTTTATGTATATTTTAGAATCAAATATGAATAAAAAATAATTTTATTCTTATTATAATATAATAATATGAATGTATTTATTTGTATCTAATTTACACTTTTCACTTATGCGGTACATTCAAACTATAAGTCTTTTTATTTTAATATGCTTTTATTTAATTCTTAACCATTTATCCTGATAATTTAAGATAAAACATAAACTAATCGATCCGTTCATAAGAAAGTAGGTCGAAGTCGTGACACCTAGAAAACATATAAAAATATGCAAAAAGTTCAAGTAAACAATAATACAAACTCATCTCAAAGAAAAAGTTCAGTGCTTAAAAACAAAACATACAAAGTATAAAAAGTTGAAACAGATAAAATATTACACGACTTTGAATTTCCAAATCATATTAGTTTAATAAATAAATGTAACGAGAATAAAGTAAAATAAACAACTTGAATACTTTTGACTATAACGATTGCATATTTGCATCACGTACTGAATTGAATTTTTTTTAACACCAATATATATATATATATATATATATATATATATATATATTAAAAAAATTGCAAACTTACTTCAAACATTGGTGAAATAATTGCATAAATGATTCATATAGTTTGTAATTTTGAAGCTAGAAAATGAAGTTTTGATATTTTAACAAAGTAAACCATGTAAATTAACACCAATAAATCAATTCAATTGGCAAAAAGTAATTATTTTTTAAAATTAGAACAGATTAAAAATCTATCATTTTTCAGGTAGTTTGATCTAGACTACCTATGTTAAACACTTGATTCGAAAAAAAAAATGGATTACATCTTTACTAAAAGAATATTTTAATTCAATTTATTTGTTAATATCTGATTGTTAACCTAAATTTCCATAAGATATAATCATGCGCATCAAATTAAAAGTGGTGATTTATAAGACGATGAGGTGTGCCCCGTGGTTGAGGCGTGGCTGGGCATTGAACACCGCCCCTTGGGGCGTTTTTAGGTTGGGCGTGGTCACGGCAACGGTTCATTCGAACGTTGAGATTGATTTGGTTGACCGTATCTAGAAATAATTTATTAATAATTGTATAAAATATTTAAAAAAACATAACAATAAATATAATTAAAATTTAAGATTAATTATTTAAATAGAGTAAAGTGGGTGGTTGTGGTGGATGCATCTAGGTGGAGTGTTCACAATCAATGGGCATACCCCACGGTCTAATGGGACATGCTAGGAAAACGCCGGGATGGTTCCTTGCAATGTCGGTGGTATCTTTTAACTGAGCGAATATTGAATAAATACGTTTTGTTAACACGAAAATCAGATTATATGATGTAGTGCAGAGGTTAAAGGCGCATGCCGCAACCTGAATTCAAATCATGGCCCCAAAATCTCTTTGCTTACCACGTTTGGCAGTTATGTTGTGCTTTCCAAAACGCGTTTAGGATACTAAAACCCTCGCGTTGTTTTTGAGGATACCTGTTTGGCACGTGTTCGAGTCCTTCTAACGTCTTTTTTTATATTATTTTTTGCTTGATCGATAGAAAATTTTCACAATTATCCTCCTCTCAAATTTGTAAAATATCACTGTAAACCCTCAAATTTCTAAGGTTTTGAGTTAATTCCCTTAATTATACATAGTTAAAATTTTCGTTTCACCCCCTCAACTTTCTAAAAACTTTTTGATGTCTGAGTTTGAATAATTTCGATTGACTATGTAATTTTTTTCATAAACGAATCCGGTCAAATATAGTACGTTTTCGTGTTTATTTTATGCGTGTTTCAGTTAACCTACGATACATCTCTTTAGGTTTCAAAAGTCACATTTTCAACCCTTAACTTTTAAAAACTTTGTAAAATATCGTTTTAACCCCTCTCGAGTTTCTAAAGTTTTGGATTTATCCCTTTTGTTCGTTAATTGCTCCTCCTATGCTTTTGGAGTTGATGCTTTCACCTTCTCAATTTTCAGAAAATATTGTAAAATTAATGTCATTTTATTCCCCTCATTATTCTAAAATTTTGAATTTATTTTTTGTTCCTACCTAAAACGAGCTTATTTTATGTGCGTTTACGGTTGTTCTTCGTTTTAAATTAGATTTTGTTTGAAAACAAGTTGTGTCTAATATGATGTGTTTTCATAAGACATAATAAATTTAAATTACTATACGTTTTGACGTCACCGCAACGTATGGCGGGTGACATTACTAGCTATAATTAATTATGATGGACAATTAAAATGGTAACTTAATCCGATGACTGAATATGTAATTAATCAAACAATATTGATCATTTATACGATTATCACATATTTTAGACTAGATTTGCAATTTTTTAATGTTAGAAACTAAACATGCAATATAACCAAACAACATGGACCATGCATGTTACCTTCTAACAAACGTTTGACTAAATTGGCAATTTTTAAACTAAAGGAACCAAACTATCAATCTGATTAAACCACATGCATTATTTATGAAATTAACATTTTATATTGTTTTCAACATAAGTTCAAATCTATATAACTAAACTGGTAGGTTTTATTACAATAAAATATAAAACTTGATTCATTATCTTCTTTTGTCATTCTAGTTTTTAATAATTGTTTTACCTACTTCACCAATTAAAAATTTTGAATCCACCCCTTTTCATGATATGGTTTGGTCAATTATTGATGAGGGTGCAACATGAATATAATGTACGTACTTTGGATATGATTGGAACTATTTGGCAACAAGAAGAAGATGGATGACTGGATTCAATGGCAGCTTTCGGTTGCTTTGAACACACTTTTCGTATAAAGTGTCTTGAGAACAAAGACAGTGAAAGTGAGCCACGCTTTATTCCAAACAGATGATCATCGATGACGATTTTTTTTTAAATCAGTTTGATGAATTAAATATGTCTCCAAGTTATGTGATTTAAAAATTCATGTTTTATCATGTAATTAAAATCATCAGATTCTATATATGTTTGATCTTATTATATTTTTAGTAGTTTTGTGTTATATAATATACTTATATATAATTTCATTTATATATTACAAGAAAAGCTTTTGAGCAATTAAGTACATGGATTTTGTATTCTTCTTCTTGTTCTTGCTTCTCCGTAGCGATCTTCCTTTTTGAGACTATAAACCTTTTTTTTTTTTTTTGTTAAAGCACGTTTTATTTTTTCTCTTGTAAAGTGATTCTTGTTGGTCAACATCATCCGATGAGTAAATATTATGAAATTTGGATTTACTGAAAAACTTATATAAAAAATGATTATCCAAATTCGAACCACCATAAAGATGTTAACTCTTAGAAATGTTGAAGGCGTCATGATACGTACGTATGTGTCAAAACTATTGGTGATTTTAGTGTACCTAATCCATTTTAGTTAATTAAATTTGTTGGAGAACAAAATAAGATTTAATTAAGCATTCATACGAGTTAGTATAAGATATGAAATGTATGCTCGTTTAATACTATGATTTTTTACGCCTAAGTTAATGCTTGAAGGAATTTGTATTTATAAAACTTACTATTGGTATTAATCAAATAAATAATAACCGTCTAACCATCAAATAAAGAACTCTTTCACGAAACATTTTGTTGTTTCGATTATATGTTGTGATGGTACATGCTACATGCTTAATATTATAAAATGCATGCTAGATCTTTATTTCTTATCAATTTTCAGATTAAAATTGTAGTTGATTTCTTACACAAATTTGACAAAATATCATGCTATTTAAAACTACAAAACCTACTTAAATAAACTCCCTTAGAGTCTAAAAAAAAATTGCATGTTAAGAGACAATCATACGGGCAAGTCTTGTGAAAAGCTAAAAGTGAAAAAGGTAAAAAAGTGAGCGGTAGGGACTTTATATGTTGGGGTCTCTTGTCATTTATCTTTTACACCATTGACGTGATTAATCAACTGTATTTTTTAATCATTTATTGCATTTGATGTAAACGAGCGGTTGAAAGTAAAAGAAAACAATGATAATGAATACCCTTGTTAATATAATAATTTCTTGATAAGGGTCAATATAAATATTAAAAAAAAAACACCATCTAATTTCTCTGTTAATTTGTGTGTATTAATGTTTTGGGAAAATTTTAGGTCAGAATACGTGTTCAGGCCCGTCTGTAAGAGATTACGTGTCATGTGCGAACGTTAAAAATACGTCTCTATTTGTGCGTGTGTGGAAATTAGTTTGTAACTAAATATAAAATGAGTTAATTTTTTTTACTTAAATTTTAAATTGTAATGAGTTATTGGGTCAAATGTTTAAAAAAAAAGTTTATCTTTTATCTTTTATAAAATTTTTAACTGGGTTAAATATATTTAAAAAAATGCAATGTAAATTATATGTGTTTGTTGTAAAATAAATTAATATATATAATATATATACAATTTTTTTAAAAAAATTTGGGCCCCCGAAAAAATGTGTCTTGTGTGGTCGCACTCCCGCGTTTGTTGTAAAACCCCATTGTACGTACGTACTGTTGAGTGTTTTGGAACGTAATATTTTATGTTTAATACGTTTTTTTTAATTTGGTTGTACTGTTTATATATATTTAATTTTTTTTATATTTATTAATTAAATGTTGGTTTATCTTCTTAAAGGTTGATGATTCACAGAGGGTATAGCAAAAAGGAACTCTAAGGTATTCTACAAGAAGTCAACAATATAGGCAACGGACGTATATGGATTTAGAATTAGTGGTTAGAGGCCTGAAGGGTTCACGGATAACATCAATTAACATATAAATTAACAATTGTAACTTTTTATTTGGATGTATATCATTGTACTATTATAAGACAAGGCTACAATTCCGTTTTAACTATATTTAGAGGTGACAATCTTTACTCAAAGCAAATGAAATGAGTTAGTATGGGTGAATAATTAATCTATGTTAGGTTGAAATTGGTAACATCATAAAATAGTTAATTAGAGCTGTGATTTGTAAAACTTTAACACAATATGAGTCAAGATGACTAAGCTAAAAACTATTTTAATGCAATGGATTAAAACGTTTAAGAATGGTTAATAACATATTTGATAAGAAAATCACTAAAAATTATTTTAATGGATTATTTGTTTTGTTGAAACGCATTTTAACTTGAATCAAATTGATGTTTGCTAAAGGGTGTTCAAAATATCTGAAACTCGAAAAAATTCGAAATCCAAATCGTATCTGAAACCCGAAAAAACCTTATCCGAAATCTATTTCGGGTTTTTCGTGTCGGATAATATGATTTTAGATTCGGGTCGGGTTTCAGATATAAAAAAACTAGTTTTTCGGGTCTAGTATTTGAAAAACCTGGAAAAAAAAGGTTTGTTCGGGTTATTCGGATGCATGAATTCGGATTTTTGGTATATAAAATGGCTGGTCTTCTAAAAATAACAACCATTCTTTTAAGTTTTAACCTAGATAAAAATGAAGTGGTGAACATTAGGGTTTAAGCAAACTAGATGAAGGGAAGGATAAAAATAAAGTGATGCCTTGTCTTTCCACCAAACACGATAATGAAACGCAGTTTTATGCGTAATAAGTTACTTTGAGTTGGATTTGACTCAAGTTACTTGACTCATATAGGCATTTCGGCTAACAATAGCTCATTTGTTGATTTACTCCGATAAATGTTCACCTTTGTCCTTTGATCTATGTTATATTTTGCTAGTTTCTTACCTCATGCACCCTTAGAAACTTGTATGATTTACTACTCGTGTTGACTTAATTATATGAAACACATAAACAAAATATAAAATCAATAAGAAAGAGGAATCAGCTTATTTACCAACCACGAGCTAATTCTAATTGAATTCATTTCAAGTTTCGACGACCCGAACCAGAACCACCCAAAACCCAAACCGGAACCGGCCAAATATGTATTAGTTGAAAAACTATTCTACCAAAATATTTGATTTGCAAAAATATTTACTAAATTGGGTGTTTTTCATTTATTTCTTTATTTTTAACTATTTTTAAGTCAATCAACATTTTATAATATTTTTCTATTTTTTTTATTCAACTAACTATGATAATATGTGGATTAAATTTAGAAAATTATAATAAATTAATCAAAATAAAGAAACTAATGAAAAATATCCGGTAAATATTTTCAAATCATTCAATTTGTTAAACAATTTTTTTTTACCAACACTCTTTTGGGAAAAAAAATAATAAAATAAAAACTCAGCTTTTGACACCGACCAAACAGGCTGAAAAATTGGGCTTGTAAGCTAAATTGTGTAATTGGATTGGAAACTTCCTTTTCAATGGATACGTGGTTAGTTTTGTATGGAATTATGGATCCAAATATCCAATAATCCATTCCAGACAACCAGTGTTTGTCAAGGCCCATGGGCCACCACTATCACTCTACTAGTGAGTCTACTAGTCTACTCATGGGGCTGTTTGTTTGCATCTGAATGAGTCTGAATCTGATTCGTTCTGATTTAGATCGTTTGCTTTAAAAAATAAAACATATATGAATGGGAAGAAAAGGTCTGAACAAACCTCTGAATGATTCAGACATCAAACCATGTCTGAATGGGTCTGAAAGGAGGAGACAATTATACCCTCAATCCTCAAGTCGTCTTCTGCTCGTCTGCTCCCGTCGTTGCCGCTCATCCGCTCCCGTCGTCGCCGTCAACGACGTCCGTACCTCCAATCCTCTCGTCCGCTCGAGTAGATGTCGCCGCTTGTCCGTGTTACTCGATTTTCATATCAGAGCAACATCGGAAGCCGTTGGGCGTCGCATCTTGCCGTCGCATGTGGCGAAGAAACACCTGCTATTGCCGTCGCTTGTGGCGAAGGAACACATGCTATTGTCGTCATAAGGTTTTGGTTTCTATCTATTTGCCGTCGCATATTTCGTTAATTTTTTTTCCTTTTTTCTTTTGAGAAATAATGATGAGAATGATTCAATATAAGAGAATTAAAAAAAAAAGTAGACGGTGACAAATAAGGTCAAAAAATCCGGCCACCCATAAATCCATAAAAGCACTCAAATAGAAGGATTTGTTGGGTGAGCTGGTTTATCCCCAAATAATATATTAGGTAAATCGACCCGGAAATCGAATTTGCAAAGTAAAAACATAAGACTCAATTCATAAGGGTAAAATAGTTATTCTATATTTTCATTCAGATGCTCAACCAAACAGTTTTAACCGATTCAGCACTTAATGGTTCAGAACCTATTAACCATTGAAACATCTTATTGATTCAACACTTATGGTTCAGATGTTACCAATCGACCAGAGTCTCAGGCGATGAATAAATGTTTCCCCCGTTATAATGGTGCTTTGTAAATTATTTTTTAAGAAAATGATTGGTTTCAAAATAAATTAATAAAATAAATAAATAATTGATGCTTCCGACTATGTTAATCTATCAAAAGTTTTAGGTGTAATATTTTTACGCATTTGAGTGCGTGTTATGCGCGTATTATACTCCAAATTGATGCAAAGTGTGCTTCAAAATGAAAGTTGTTAGATAACATGTCGCATTCACTAGTAGTTGTAGCATCAACTTTATATTGAGAAGCAGTAACGGTCTATTTGGATTTTATGACAAGTATATGTGCAAACAATTGGTGATGATAATGATATAAAAACATAATTATAATCTTTAAATGTGTTTTAACGTATCAATTTTATGTTTGTAAACACCTAAAATTGATTTGGAAGCTTTGAATAACGTGTTGGACGTGTGTTTGACAAATACGCATTTGAGAGCAAACTTAGGTGTAACTCTTATATGGATTTGTAGATGAAAATGGAACAAATATATTGGAAAATAGTTGCGATACTCTAGTTGTAAGTTGGGCAACATATAAACTTAATATATATTGCATGTAATGGGGTAATTAATAAGGATAACACAAGACCTATTCAGTGTACAAACTAGAAAACTTGATGTTTATCTTATTGTCTGTTGTGCAATTGTTATCTATAGACATTGTTGTTTTGCTATATAATATGATCAATTTATTATCATTCTTTATGAATAGATACTTTGTTCACTAACTAGGTAAAACAACGATTCACGCATCCTTTATATAGTATCAGAGCTATGATATTCGTTGTCACTTCCTTGTGACACACTCTTTAATCACCTCCCATGGCAATTGAAGGCACCATTGTCTAGCCATCATCCCAAGCATGTGCTGTTTCATTATTGTTTTGAATAACAATCTCACTGATGATGACTTTTCGTACAACCTTGAAGTTGACCTTCACCAGCTGTCTCTAGTGGAAAACATAGATGAAAGCACTTTTCTGTGGGCTCGGTCTTTACAAATTCATTGATGGAGCTCACAAAGTACCATCCCCCACACTACCGATGATTCGGTTATCCTAAACAAGGACTTTTCGGTTTGGTTTCACCAATACTGGCTTTTGTTTGGATCATAGGTCTTAAGCCTTTCACCACCTATCAATTATCATACCTCTCAGCTTCAATGCCTCGTTCTTTGAAGCTTGAAAGATCCTGTCAAACATCTAGGTGTCTCCAGCCTGTGGCACATGAAGCAACTTCAATAATGTCTCAAACAACTCACCAAAATGACAAGTCAAACAATAATAGACTATATACAAACAATCGTAATCGTTGTTCATGAACCATCCACTCTTGGGAAAAAACTCAATCGGAAGATGTCGCTTATATGATTCTTGCTAGGCTCACACAAAGATAGGTTACAAGTCAATTCTAGATGCCATCCTTACACATGACATCGTGATCTAATTCAAGAACTTGATGTGTTAAGATGTGATTATACATAACTTATGGTTTTTTGAACACAACTAAGCTTTAAATTTTAAAAATGATAGTATACATCCACTCACTTCAACACATATATAGCAAGTGTAATGATTTTCAAACACAATTAAGCTTTAATTTAAAATTTTATGTTATATGTAACATCATTGTATTTCAGGTACTTATTATTGCACATACTTTATATTGATAGAACACATTATGATGATTGAATGCTTTGGTTTGGAATGATGATATGATCACTGGTATACATTGATAAAAACATATAATTAATGAGCATCCCGACGTTTCCGCCATCGGTCAGGGTGTTACATTATACCTCCTCTCACTACAACATATATAAAGCAGCAGTACCCATCATATATGTAATAACTTTGGTAAGTTACTAGACACTGTCCAATGAAACATAAAACTTTCAGTAATCAATGTTAGTTAATCTCTACTTAAATCCAATGGTTGTGTGAAAGTGATAACTAAATAGCAAAAAATATAGGAAATGTAATTATGAATTGGTCAGAAGGAGTATTTGGTTTAGGTTTGATTCCCCCTCAATTATACAATTACTTTCAAAATATAGATTCTCAAAAGACCATTGTCTGCAATAGAATGACTTCGGCTAATATTACCAAATCATATGTCTATACAAAAAGTCGTCATGTTCCTTATCACATGCCGACACACACATAGTCAACACATCTTGATACTTTGGCCAATCACATATCCTATTGACCCCTTTGCTAATGTTATAATCTACACCTTTTGATTATCATCGGTTACCGACTCCTGATCATCAATATGAAGTATCTTTAAAATTTTAAATGTTTATATAAGAATCTTAATAAGTACTATTTTATTATCTTTACAAATTTCATGGTTTCAAGGATTTTAGTGTTACCTGATGGGTTAAAGCTAAACCAACTCAATAACCGAATTGATACATCAAGAAACAAAAATCAACACTTGAAATTTACCAAAACAAGTTTTTGAGGTCAAATGGATAGTTTTTGAGGATTTGGAGTTTGGACAGTGAATTGCTCACCCTGTAGTGTTGTTATCAAACAAGCCCAATTTGTACAATTATCTAGACGCTCGCATATCATGTTTCGATTTGCGGAAGGACTACACATTGGGGGCCAAAAGGATATTGTAGGATTCAAACCTACGTTTAAAGAGAAGGAATCAAAACTTTAACTCAACACTCTTAAACAGTTAAATAATTTATCAAAAACCTACCTATTGAATTTCTTTTACTTAAAAAATCATATATAATTTACGACTATTATACATGAATACATGATGTACTTTACCTATTCATATTTAGTTATTGTTTAAATAATTATAAATAGAAAATCCTCTCCAGTGACCATGATGCTTGAATAATAAAAACATGGAGGGTTCAAAATGCAAATATCCCATTTAAAAGCTAGACACCAGGTGGGATTATGATCCGCATGATTCAGACGTCTATAAACCGTTCGATTAAAGTTCAATCCAACGCCTCGCTCAAATCAACCCCAGAATATCATCATATTTTAAATTTTTTAGAAACTCCCGCTCATCTAAAATTTCACATATAAATCACACCCTCCACCAAACCAATCATCAATTCAAATCTTTTGCATTTCACAAATTCTCCTTGAAACCTAATGGCTCGTACCAAGCAAACCGCCAGAAAATCTACCGGAGGAAAGGCTCCAAGGAAACAACTCGCCACGAAAGCAGCCCGGAAGTCTGCTCCGGCTACCGGAGGTGTTAAGAAACCACACCGATTCAGGCCCGGAACCGTCGCATTGAGGGAAATCAGGAAGTACCAGAAGAGCACTGAGCTGTTGATCAGGAAACTGCCGTTTCAAAGGTTGGTGAGAGAAATCGCTCAGGATTTCAAAACCGATCTCCGATTCCAAAGCTCTGCCGTCGCTGCATTACAGGAAGCCTCTGAGGCTTACTTGGTTGGACTGTTTGAAGATACGAATCTGTGTGCGATTCATGCAAAAAGGGTTACCATCATGCCCAAGGATATGCAGCTTGCTCGTAGGATCCGTGGTGAGCGAGCTTAAGCGTAAGCTTAAGGATATGGATTTCTTTATTAGGGTTTTATTCACGTCTTGTGAACTTGTGTTGGATCGATGTACGGTTACTGTTGCTGTAATATGTTTGCAATTTCGGTTTGTAGTTATTGATGTTTAAGCAGTTTAGTTAAAATTCAAAATTTTAGTTGTTATTTGCTAATGGGTAATTATCAATCATTTCTTGAATTCGAAAGGTGTGTTATTTTCAATATCAGTAATATATGAACAAATTGAGAATCAAATTGTGAACGTTTTCATTAGGTGCTTTCTATTGATCGGTCTCATGGTCAAGATGAGTGAGGATACATGAGAATCGAAGGAAGGCTGTTTTGAGGCGAGTGATATCAACTACACATGGTCTAAGATATAAAGATGATTGGGATGTGGTCATTTTTTTTTTGTTTTTAGCATATAGTATAGGTCTCTCAATATGAGTATTATACTCATGTTTTTCAGTTTTTGTATGGATTAATTATGTTTACACTTGTCTTTATAATTTTAATATTTTATTAATAGTATGACTTATTTATGTTTGTAATTGAACACGGCAATCTTAAATTATTTTCTAACATTGCTTGATAGCTTCTTATATGATATATATAATATATAAGTTTATGTCATGTATGAGACATTATGAGATTATGTCACATATGAGAAGCTATATGTTAAATATAATACGTATGATATGTTTAGCAAAACACTATATGTGAAATATAGTAATATACTAGTAAACATTACATATACGTTGTTTGTTTATTAATATATCAAAAATTAAAATCAAGTTTTATTCCATCTCTATTTTCAAAAAAAATCATAGTTTCTAACTTTCTTATATTGTAAAAGATTTTCACATAAAACTAAAATAGATTCAAATCACAAACAATTAAATTGAAGCTATTTAGATGAGATTCAGATCTATTCCACTTTTACTTAAAAAAATATACATATAGATACTAACAATGTAAGACTTGAAAAAAATCTCTACTTGAAACAAAATGACCTTGCTTTTTTTTTTTTGAACTAAACGAGTATTTGGATTCAACAACCCACGCGCTGCGACCAAAAAATGAACTTACTTTTAGCGAGATGTTTTGTTTGTTTGTATGTTTTACATGAAAACTAAATGATTCAAATTCCTAACAATTAAATTCAAGATATTGAGATTCAGATTCATTTCATATTTTCATATCTGCTTTTAAAAATATCATATTCACTAACATAATATTTTAACAAAACCTTACATGAAACTAAATTCATGTTACAAACAATTAAATTCAAGTTATCTAAATGATATTCAAGTTTTATTTGACCTCTAATTTCAAAATATAATAGTTACCAATAGTTTTTTTGTTTTAAAAATTTTAAATGGTTATATGAGACATATAGGCATATACGTCACATATACAATCATAAAAGACATATTTTGTGAGAAATGTTGAGAGCATGACACCTATATGTCTCATATAGGCATATACGAGACGTTTATGAGGTTAATCAATAATGCTTAAAATTTTGATACTTAATGATTAGCTTCGTATACACTTCGTATTGGTCTATACGAAACTTATAGAGGGTATGAAATATTTTTTCGGATTTGACTACATAACAGGACCCTTTTGCATTGCTCTATATAATAGAATTATAGTGTTTAAAAGAAGACTGTAATATTGACATAATTACATGTCTGATCATTATGTCAAAATATTAAGTAGATTCAAACAGGTATATAATACATCCTCATCATTCACACAAAATAGTAAATCTGTTGATGAATTTGTTTATGCCTATCAGTCACGATCACTGTAAATGTGAGATACAAACTTTTGTATGTACAGTGGGAAATGAAAATCATACCCAATTATTTGGAAGTGAAAAGTTATGAAATCGGAATGAATCTTCGCCTGCAGTGTCTCTAACAAGTCTCAACTCTGGTTCAGGGTTTAGTGAACCTGTATCAAATTGAGCAACTTGATTTGCGGTTTGAGTGTCTGGAGGTAGATGCAATGCAGCAGGTGGGTTGGTTTGGGTTCTGAGGTTGGCATTGCCTAACATAGCCACTTCTTGGTCCCAAGCGAATACATGAAGTGAGATTGGCAGTTTGGTGTGTCTATGTAAAGATAGTTTTTGGCTAAGTGAAACTGTGTCATAGCATCTTATGGCTCCTTCTGGTGAAACCATCCATGGAAGGACCTTCTGGTTTGATATTCTTGAGATTATAAGCTTCTTTCTTGCTTTTTTAGCTTCCATGTACAAACTGCTGAGACCTGAACGGGTTGAAGGTGAATCTTCATCTTGGTCGATAATTGAAGTTACATGTATGAATCCCTGTGAATTGATCATAAACATCGACTTTTAGCTAAGCATATCCAAAAACCAATCGGCTAGATTTTAGCCTTCTTGGAAACACATGTATTCAAAAACCAACCAATCAGAAAACATCATGTGTACTTGAAGACTGAAATCTAGCTGCATTCTTCCCCACACGGGTAGAACTCAGCCTTCAAATTAAAATCCATCAATCAGAATATGCTACATCAACAGTCATGTCTAAAATTCGGTTTTTATATCAAAACCAAGCAATCAAAATGTGGCATATGCTAGAAGGTTATAGAAATAGTTTTGTTTATTGGTACAAGTGAACTAACCTCTGCTGTTCTACCAATGGCGAATCCAAGCTTTTCATCTCCTTCTTTGATTTTGATTTCAACTGGGACCTCTCCTCCAATAGGAGCATACCAAAGACGAACCGCTCTGACAACACCAATGTCAACCCCATGGTAATCTTCAAAACCATACAGACTCACATTTGCAAGATTCATCAAATCTGACAGAGAACCCGCATTTACAGTAGAAGAAGCTGTTTCTCCAGAAATCTGTGACATAACATTCATTAAAATGTAATTCTCATAGTTAAAACTATTTAAAGAACATTAAAACACTAGCTAACCTTGGTAAGTAGGGATTCAGTTTGAATGTTCATAAAAACGACAGGGACCCCAGAAGCCTGACAGGCGGTATGCCACGCGTTTGCTCGTGAAAGCGTGTCCTCCAAATCGTTGTAGCGATACGCAACTGTTTCTGAGGCTTTTGGAAGAAAGAGGATGGAAAGAAAGCAGCTTGAATTGGGAATGGAAAGCAGTTCTTGCATTTTCTTATGCCATGGGTATGCAACATATCCATCATGGAGTTTAGCAGCAGCTAAAGCACTCACCATTCTTGAGTTCCTTGAAGCTGCAAATTTGAGTTTGAAAATTTTTAACAATTCATATGAATTAAGTTATTTTGTGATTGTATGTGTTAGACAAAGTGTGGACAAGCATAAATAAAAATATTTAACAAAAAGATAAACAAGTCAACTGGTATAAAGTGTATCCAAAAGACTTTAAAATCTCCTAAATTGTTTTCAATTGCGAAAAACTCTTATAAAGTTTTCATGAATTTGTACTCGAATGGTTTTGAATACACATATCATTTTTCGGATAACTCAAATATTTCTTTAGCTAATTAAAAACCTGAAATTACAAAATTTTAATTATAATTAAGAATTTCTTGATTTTTCTTTATGAAATCACATTTAGACTTTGAACCAAAGTAGTTAAAATCGTTTTAAGCAAATTCGGATAGTAGTTTCCATGTAAATTTTGATTGGGATTTGGAGTTGGCTAAGTTTTTATAAAATCCGAACAACTTAATTTAACCAAAATTCACCCGAGTTGATGAACTTTTCAGTTTTAGTTGTAAATTCTTACAATGAGTTGATAATGCATAAATTAAGATTTATGTAGATCATAATATATCTATTATATTTGTTAATCGAGGTGTGAATATGATAAAATCAAAAGTCAACGGTTTAAAATTATTCAACGAGAAGACGACTTTTGGGAAATCGACAAACCTTGCAACGCCAAGCAATCAGCCTCCGTCCGATCAACAAAGCCGACGGTGTAATTAGGATCATCAATCGACCGCAACATATACTGCTTCCTGCCACCGGTTCCACCGGTGTTAGGCACAATACACGCCATCAACTCAGCGAACTCGTCCGATCCACGCCTGATTCGAACTCGGATCGACGTCTCCTTCGATTTAAAGGAGTTATGCAGAATCTTCTGGACTCCGTTCTTCCCGTTCTTAAACGGCGACGTCATGCTCAAGTTTCCGATTCTGATCTCCTCCACAATATCTCCGGTCTGCAACATGTCGCCGGCCCATTCCTCAGCTTTTGAGCTTCCTTTCAAACATTCCACCGACAAAACGACGGTGTTACCGGACCGGAATCTGCTGCTGCCGCTACTGCTGTTCTCAGATCCGGATTGGCTTCCCCATGAACTCGATCGATCCATGGGCATGTTTTTCAGATTAAACGAATTGAAGTTGGTTTGTCGATTGAAAGGAAATGAAATGATGGGGATTTAATAGGCTGCTATATCATTTGATTCTTGAAAAAAAGTCAAAGGGAGATGATGATCCCTGTAGAAAATATGGTGAAAATTCACATGACCTTTCACATATAGACGGCCTTTTGATTGGAGAATGTTCAACATCAGTTGCAGCGTGACTAATGAAGTCATATTATATTAATTTCTTTTGCTTTTAAATAATAATAATAATATCTATATACACCTAATTTATTATTATTAATTATTATTATTTAAATATCTAGAAGCTGATATGTCATCAAACTTAAAATATCTACCGTCTATTTGGTGGTCCATGGAGAAATATTTAATATTTATTTCAGTTGTATGATACTAAACAAACAATGTTATGGATGATTCGATGAAAGTAGTTTATGTGAATTTAAATAAAAAAGATACTACTTAGATTCAAGGTATCCATGATTATGAGGGACCAAATAATAAACTCAATTTTGGGTGTAGTTAATGTTTTACCAAGTTCGCCCAATGTTATCGAAAACCTTTGGTAATGATTTCAAAATCCTGCAATCAAGAAGCAGATTGTATCAATTTGGTAAAAAGCTAGGTTTCTGCGTTTTCTATTTTGGTAGCTTGAGCTGACAATAAAAACTACATTTGAGAGAAAACGATATTTTACATGAGAGAAGAGAGAACAAACCGGTTAACCGTTGAAAATCAGTTTTAGAATAACTACACTGGTTAACGTTTTCAAAACGATTTCACTCATAATTGGTTCGGTTAATAATCGGTTTTTCAAGCTCTAAAATTAAAACAAATCTAACAATTGAAATTGGTTAAACACAAAATAACTGAATTTTTATTTATTCTTTTTTTGAAAAAGCAAATTTTTACACATTTGTTCATTATGAGACTAAAACCCTCAACCTATTTTAGAAAGCACACCTTAACACACCTTAATATTATTGGGACAAATATCTTTTGGTAACTGAATTTTTATTTAAGTGAACCAACTTGGTATTTTGAAAATCTAGTTGATAACCAATTTTGTAGCTTAAAACATCAAATTGGTTTTATAAAAAAACCTAAACGGCTACAAAAAGCCAGTTATTGTTTTAGTTAACACCATTTTTTTGCATCTTCACATGACAAGTGAGGACCAAAGTGGTCGGAATGGGGTGAAAGAAGAGAGCATGTGTTTTGGAGTTTTTTAAACATTATATAAAAAATTAGATTTATTAAAATATATTTGATGATGACATTTGTCACCATCATATTAAATCTAGATTTTTGAGTAGTTAGAAAATGTTGTAAATGAATTCACATATTAAAAAAATGAGAAATAACACATGCCACGTTTTCTATTCACTTACTTTTTAAATTAAGTATTAGATGATAGTTAATAGGTTGTAAAAAATTTTAAGGGCTATGTATACTTACATCCTATATGTGTGTGTATTGTTATTTATAAAATAAATATTATAATTAGCATATCAAAAGCCTGAATAGATTTTTTAACATCACTTTATGTGAAAGACTTCAATGAAAGTTGTATTAATCAAAATAGAACCAAAGTGACAATTTCAATCGATATATACATACACTCTCTCTAGATTTAAGATAATGACATTTAATATTTATGATTAGTTTTATTTTCATACAATACATTATTTTAAACATGTAATACTTATAGTTCGTAATATTTGATATGCACATGGTTTTAAAAGCATAATAATGAAATTATGTATAATTTTTCTCTATATTAATCACAGTTGACTTATTCTGTTTCCATTTTCAAGCCTCCTTTTTAAAGTTTAACCAAGTTGACTTAGCTGTTTTTAATTTCTAAATCTCACATCCAAGATTAAATTTATACTAACACAAAAATAATTAGAACACATGTAATTCTATAATTGTATCTCAAAATGTTTGAGGACACGTATCATGTTTAGGTGTGTTTTCATCGTTATTTATGTCACTTTTTTTAAACAATGGATAATGATATTAAGTGTTATTTTTTAAATAATTCGTATAAATTTAACATTTAATAAAAATTCAACTTGAAAAGAATATATTTTTAATTCAAAATCATCAATTATATTTTTTATTTAATTCTAATACACAAGGTTTTTAACCTTGTTGTATATATAAACTTACTTAGAAAACCCAACAAAAAGCTAAATAATAATTCATAATCATTAAGTTAAAAATATAAGAATAAATATATAATTAAATGTATTTAAATATGCAACAACAACAAACATACTCAGTTACCCATGAGGAATATATAAAAACACACCTTACACCTACTTAAAATAGGATAGGGACGCTGCTTTGTAATAATTCTACGACATGTAGCTTTGCCTTTTATTTATTTATTTACTTATAATTAAAGATACATTTCTTTTTTTTCATATGCATATATCTAAGCTTCAAAAACGCATAACAAGAAAATTTTATTTAAATATCTAAAATATATTGTTTAATGTTATTATTATTGTAAAAGTTCACAGCTAATTATTATTTATATTATAAACTAGGTTTGTCTCCGCCGCGCGTTGCGACTGGTTATCACAGAACACTTTTGATAATGGGCAATATATATCATTTGTAGAAACATAAGCTACATCAAAAAATCAAATCTATCATCACGAAGTCTATACTAATTTCTCATTTAAACATAATATCATACAAAATTCATACAAATATGTTACAAAATAATATAAAAAATTATTCAAAAAATCGTCATCGGCAACCAATTGGTTGCATTAAAAAAATATAAATCTGTAAGCAAACATTGATTTTCTACGAGAACAAATAAATCACTATTACCTTCTCCGAACACCACCGAAACCATATAAATAACCACATTTTTTCACTATGCATATATCTATACATATATTTACTATTTATATATATATATATATATAATCATTATTCATAATATTTAATATAACCACATGTTCTACGAGAACAAATAAATTACTGTAACATTCTCCGAATATCACCGAAACCCTATAAGTAACCATATTTTTTCACTATATATATATATATTCATTATTCATAATTTTTAATATAATATATACATATATATACATATTTACTATTTCAATATAATATTAATATTTATACTATTTGCTTTTTAATATATATATATATATTATATTTCTTGTATTTTGTATATAAACTTATTTTGACACCAAACAAGGGCATAAACCTCTGAGATTACTCTTATCAATGATTTTATTTATTGGGGTTGGCTTTTGTTTTTTAAAATAAAAACCTTTATAAATGTCACAAGTTGGTTGTTCCAAGATCCAAAGCCATCAAAACCACCACCACTAACATGCCACCAATCACCTAGCCGTGTTTATATTTGTTTATATTTTATAATAGATTTTCCTTAAACCAAGTCATGTAGAAATCTAACCTATTAATTTTCATTTAAAATCGAGACGTGTCTTTTGTTTTTTCAACAGATAATTCCTTTGCCTATTTTTATATTATTTTTGCATTTAGCTTTTTCCAAATAATAAATGGGTAGTAACATAGATTTTGTTTAAAACCAAGCCTCATTTGACTTATTTATTTATTTATTTTTGTGAAAATATACGATTACAACTGTACCTGACAATCTTGACCCATAATAAGATAAATGGATAGATTTGGGTGAACAATTATTGCATTTTGGATTGAAATGAGTATCATTATCACATATTATGAGTTGATATGTGTAACACCTTAACACAAAGTGGTTCAAGATGGTTAACTTAAAAACCATGTGAACATAATGGATTTCAATGGGTAATAATGATCAATAATATATTTAATAAGAAAATCATTAAAAATTATTCAAATAAACTACTTGTTTAGTTACAACTTATTTTAACTTGAGTGAAATTGAATATTTTAAAATGACCCGTTTAAACCCAAACGGATTTTACTTAAAACTCGTCTTGACCCGCACCGAACCTAACCCGCACTCATACTAACCTGCACCCATTCTGATTCGTTACCCAACCCAACATGCTCATTTTGTTAGGCATAATTACAACATGTTTATTTATTTTTTACTTCGTCACGTAGGTTTTGTTTACTATGGAACCTTGTTGGTTTAATTTATTTCATATCTTTGTGTCTTGCGCATATCTAGAATTCCCGTCACATGGTGGTTGCTTATTTCCACTTCTTATATTGAAATTTCAAAATAAAGACACAACATTAATATATATTATTTATATTCAAATTGGAATCGGAATGTAGTGACTTTGAAATTTGACTGCCTAAGAAGTCGTCGCTGAATGAATTTGAAGACGATATTTTCCAAAGCATCTATTTAAAAATGACTTTAATAAATCCATGAATTGTGTGACAATTAGATTATGTAAATAAAATAAAAGTATAATTAAGCGATTATGTGAAAAGTTTGGTAACATGAGGGAGGTAAAGTAAAAAACATCAAAAAGTTTTTTACAATCATATTTTTGATATGATCATTTGAGTTGTAAAGAACATAAAAAGTGTTTCCTTGTAAAAAAAGTAAATTCAAATATAAACAAAATAAATATATTCCGATGTATTTAAATTTACATACACATCATGTATTGAAAATTATAAATGAAAACAAAAAAAGTAACTTAAAAGTCAAATGATCAAATCAAAAGTTAAAACCCTAATCTTATAGGGGGTTTGGCTCCTCTTGGCGGCTGAAGATTCCTTCAATCCCTCTTATTTTAGGGTACTTTTTATTTATTCCCTTTCAAAAACTTAAAACCCTAATCTTATAGGGGGTTTGCACCCTGTTTTTTTAAAGATCTATCAACCTATTAGATCCAATCATGGCAGCCGTTGCTCCTCCTGCAGATCGTATCCTCCTTTTTGTTAGCGATTTATTATTGATGTATCGTGGTTTGAAACAGTTGTTACGGAGAAGTTTAAATCTTTTATTGGATATGAATGGTGTTAAGGTGTCGATTTTCTGTTTCCTGAAGTTGATTTTGTTACTTGTGACAATCTTGCTGAGATACTAGCCTGATATTCTCTAGTTGATGATGTGCATTTTATAACTATAAATCAAAAGTTTTAAATAGTAATTTAAGGGGCCTGTTAGGGAGACGCCATGCTGGATCAACATACACCATCCATACGACTCGTATGGGCCTATAAGGGTCGTATGGATACTTTATTTCCGGCAAAAACTGACACATCAAATCACAGTTCTGACACGTTCCCATACGGGTACGTTCCCATACGGGTCGTATGGTCCATACGACCCGTATTGATCTTTATTTTTGCCTGTTGCTTTGACCCAACACATACTTTTAGCTCTTGAATACACCCTTCCTTCTACAACCTCAGTCAAAGAAAACCAGAGGAAAAATGGCAAATAAGAGCACAGGATAAAGTGAGGGTCCTAAATCGAGGAAGAAAATAACCACCCAACTTCTTCAACTTGATAAACACACCGGCGATTATGAGATAAACAGTATGGATTCTGTCTAAAAGTCAAAGGTTCAAACACCATTGGCAGCGTGAAGCTCAAGATTCAGGCTCAGGAACATATCCCCTTTGAACATCAGGAACTGTTCTTCAATGAAAAGGTTCTTGAGAACATCAATACGCTTGCTAACTTGCACTGTGAATACATTTACTGGAAAGACCATCTCTTTGTCAGTAAAGCCCACAGGTCTATTACTTAAAAAAAAAATTATTTTTAATAAAAGTAGGTTGTAACTATACGGGTCGTATAGGGCCATACGGCCCGTATGTACTTTCAACCGTCAGACATTTTTCTGACAAAGTCTGACAAAATCTGACACTCATACGACCCGTATAGGGCCATACGACCCGTATGAACCTAGGTGGTGTCAACTGATCCATAGGAGGTGTCTAAATAACCTGCCCCTAATTTAAAGATGTCAATGATAGGAACCATGCTGCGAAAGAGAACAAAAGAAACCGCTATTCTGATGGGCCATCATTCTATATTATACAACTAGTGTATTACACGGGTTGAATAATAAAAAATATATTTTATTTATATTAAATAATAATAAATATTTAATAATTATAAAATTATATTTATGATAAGATATAATCAAATAATTCTTATTGTTTATTAAATGCTAATAAATTAGTTTTTATTGGAATAAGAAAAATTATATTTTAATTATATAATCTAATTACTAAAAATTAATATTATTTAGTATGAGAGAGAGGCGGGAAAAACATTTTCAGATTTAACCAGGACGCGCCACGTGTCTCCTATAAATACTCCTTTATTAGAGTAGGTAGATAATGAATAATTAGGTATTAATTGCGGCGGATTATCACAATACATTTTTAAAAACGGGTGTTAATATATTTGTAAAAACATAAATTACATAACAAAATCAAAATTCTAATCACAAACTCTATAAAAATTTTTACAAAAACATAAAATCATTTAAAATTCACACAAATATTTTACAAATAATAGAAAAAATAGTTATAAAATCCTTTTCACCAGCAACCAATCGGTTGAATTAAAACAAAACCCTAATTTCTAAGCAAATTTCTCAAATTTAATAAAAAACAAATTTTTAAGCAAATCTTTCAAATTGAATGCCCTCATTATGTTTATTACTTTTCAAAATTAAAAAACTGCGGGTGATTCAAGATATTTATTATTCAATTTTATGAACCATGTTTTTTTCACTCTATATATATATATATATATATATATATATATATAGGAGAGGGCTCATAAGAAAACCCTCATTTTTAAGAAAACCAAAAAAACCTTTAATCTACCATTGATTAATATAATCAATGGTTGAGATCATTAGTGGCAAGATTATAAATAAATAACAAACAAGGGATTTAATTAAATGATTATAAGGGTAGATTAGTCAAATAAATTTATTATCTTTCTTGTATTTAATAAAATTCCTAAAATTAACTTTTCTCTCTCCTCTCTTCTCTCTTGAATTATATAAAAAATATATAAATCTAAAAAGTTATTTTTCACTCAAAATATTAATTATTTTAAGCAATCTGTATTTTTTGATTCAAGAAATCGGAATTTTTTCAACAAAATTTTTGATTACATATATGTAATCATATACTAGCTGTTATATATACATGATTACATTTATCTACTTGATTACATAAATGTAATCATATACATGGTTGCATTTATCTACTTGATTACATTAATGTTATCATATACCTGATTTCAAATATACCTGATTACGCATATGTAATCATACACTTGGTTTCATATATATCTGATTACATATATATGTGATTACATATATGTAATCAATTAAATAAAAGCACATTTTTAAATATCAAAAAAGAAACCAAATGAAATATGAACACGAATAACACAATGATGATTCCAAATACCGATTTTACATACATACAATCATATTACATTGATGAATACAATTATAACAAGCAGATTATTAACACTATATATGTTCCAAAAAACACTTATTACTAAAGGACAAATTTTAAAATCTAGTATACCACTAAAAAATACGATTACAATCTATCAAAGGAAAACTTAAAGGGCCTCTACCTGCAAGTGTTCTTGCTAACCCATGAATTCATTAAAAATTCTCAGCATTAGCTCCAATCATTTTAATGGAAACATACACACCTTTGAGCTTTCTTACTTGAAAAACATTAAACACCCTAGGGTTTGATCACAATAACTTCACCAGAAACGTCCCTGATTGGCTTGGTTCACTCTCATCATGACTGTTTTAAGCTTCAAGAACAACTCATTTGATGGGATTCTACCCTTCTTTTGTCGATCCCTTTGGTCTCTCTTCGTGTTCTTGATCTTTCGGGTAATCGATTATCGGGTGATGTCCCGGTTGATTTCAAAAAACTAACTAATCTTCAAGTTTTGAATCTTGAAAACAACCAATTGGTCCCAGTTTTCCCGTTTTGCATCACCGGTTATTGGTTT
>SZYD01000053.1:0-26240 GCA_009363875.1 Mikania micrantha | reverse complement strand
CATGGTCACACGTGATCCACATCTTATTTCAGACCATTATCAATAGGTCTAACCCTTACTGATCCTTTGTGTCCTATCAGGACATTTAATTACTAAAAGGCAACTCATGGTGTTTCTCCATTTTTATAGCCATCTTATCAGTTCTACATCAAACCACACCATGGTTAATCCTGAGCCTCATTTGTATGGTTAAGCTATTATTTGCAGTAGGTAATTGAAATACTAACTTATCTATACTTATTAATCTAAGGGTTTTACACAGTGCTTAAAGCATCACCAAATAGGGCACTAAGCAAGCGTAATAGACATTTAGCTACATTGGCATATTTACTGACATCTCGAACTTGTGTTTTGAGTCTTAGTTAAGTTTTGGTACTGCTGCAAGCACTCTAAATCTCTTAACCAAGGTTCTGATACCAGCTTGTGATGCCCATCTCCTAGACCATCACTAAATCAGAATTATAACAGAACACATGGTATAACAGAGATAAGCAGCGGAACTTTTATTAATATAACACAAGTTCCAATGCAAGATGTCAGCATGATAAAATTTATATCATTATACAAATGCCAAAATTTCCAACAACTTGCTATCTTTTCCATTACACCTTGCCCTTGCCATGGCTACACGAAGCCTTATCTTTTTCTGATATGCATACTCAAAGGGATCAGTTTTCACTAGTGAGTTCTAAGTTTTAATCATACAAAAATAAGATAACACAACTAGGAAAAAGATTACATGGCACGTTTTAAATAATAATAAGTGGAATTCATAATCATAAATCAAACAAACTTTGTGCAGAAAAGTTTCGAACCAATAACCGGGGTTACCAGAACCCAAAACTATCACACCCCCAAATTTCAACTAACGGAATCATACCGTTTAGGGCGTGACAAACAGGATCTCAGCATTAGACGTAACGAAAGACCTCTATATGCTTTTCAAACATAAATTTGGTCTAAGTTGTAATATCAAAGTTTCAACATTTGCGGAAGCGTTTTAAAAACCAATAACAAAACGTAACAAATGCAAAACCATAAGTACAATGTTATATGTTTTAAAACAACAAGTAAAAAAACTGAATGCATGAGACTCAACGTCCTAGTCCCTGCTTGTCCTTGCTTGTGCCTTAGTGTCCTGAGAAAACATGTAAATAATGTCAACATAATGGTTGGTGCATACACAGGTTTGTATATGTAAACACAAATGTTTGAACAACAGTTTGAAATGTAATGTTTGCAGATAACAATATCACACATTGCATAGTCATGATAGCTAGTCATTGTACTATTTACATAAGTGGTCGACACCGAAGCTGACTGTTGCATGTTTTGCTTTTCCACAATTGTCTAACACAAACAATAGTAATGTTGAATTGGCTAGTTAAACACCTGCGTAGATCCCATCTACTAAGTGAGGTTTGTCAAACCCAATAGATCTATCTTCAACTACCACGCTTTGCACTACGACAAACTAAACGGTTCGATATGTAAGGACTTTGAGTGTTATGTGCACACTTATAATAAACAACTAACTCATGCAAGTGATATGTATCCAAAAGCGTTTGTTTGCACATGTTTTCTCCCCCAAAACAGTAAAAGTAAAAAGGGGCTATGTACACACCTTAGTATGCAAGTAGAATGATTAAGCGTTTGTGAACACACGTAGATAACCTTCTACGAAAAATATGTGTTTTAACAATAATGTTGGGTTATTCGAAATGTTAATTCGTGTTTGTAATCTCACACGTGTCAACACACGTATGTTAGGATATTTGAAACGTACACACAAAAGCGTGTACGAATTTAAGTTCGTTTGTTTAAATTGTATACGTAAACGATTAAATTTAAACACGCGTAGAATACATGATTGTGTTTTTTGTCAAAAATATGGATTTTATTGTTTCATGATGCTCGGAATTCCATTTCGGTTCCAACACATTTAGAACGGGTCGAATCGGAGTTAAAACGAGAATGATATGTGCAAAACACCAAAATGTGTTTTGTGCAAAACCCAAAATGTCTTTTTGTGCAAAACCGGAAGTCCTCAGGTTCGAACCCGCGACCTCCCACACCACACACATGCACATTACTGTAACATCAATGTACTTCAGGTTGTCCGTACACATGTACGAATGTACGGTCACGACCTGATATGATAATTATTTATAATAATGATGAATTATTTGGTGATATAACTGATATTGGTATACATATTGAGGATATATTATTTTATGCATAAACCATGGTGAGTTTAGTTGAAACCCAACTAAACAGAACAAGAGAGTTTCTTGCAGTGGAATACACGGATTATGGGTTATGGTTAGAATGGAAAAAGAATTGGAGTTTGTTAATGGTTTGGTTGCTAAACATAGTCAAGGACACATGGTCATGGTTTATCGAAATAGCGGTGGGACGGTGTTGGGGAGGTTTCGATCTACCCCTGCATATGCCCTATACATATGCATATTTCGGTCTATCATGGATGTGTCAGTGATATGATTTAGTGAGTGATTGGATTGGGAAATCATGATAATTAAAGTTAATAAAATAATGAAAGTAAAATTTGAATTAATTACGCGACGGTGAGGTTACGATCATAATTTAAACGCGAATATTAATTCAGAAATATTAACTTAATAATATATTCGCATGGGTGATGATTCACACGAATATAGTTATTAAGAATAAGATTCTGAAACGATATTCCCTAATTCATAAATCGAATTGAAATACGATACGAGCGTCGGATTCGGGAAGGTGACGATCTTTACGAATACGTACGTAAGTAAAGCGTTTGGACAAGATAATTAAAAAATATTTAATGAAAATAAAATAAGAAAAATAAATTAAAAACGTTTATTAGGAATTACCACCTAAAACGAAAACGAACGAATTATTTATTTAAATAATTAATTTAACGAAACTAAACGGAGACATTTTAATTAGACGATTTTATTTAAAAACCATTTTTATTAAAACGAAACTTATTCATTTAAATGTTTTACGTTTTAAATATGTTTATTGAGAAAACCTAACTTATAATATATATTATCGCGATAAAAACGAGACCGAACACGCGGGTACAATACGCGATATAAGCAAGAAGGTCACCACCTTCTTCCTCATTTCTCAACTTTCATTCTCTCTCTAAAACACACACACACACACACGCACTTCCACTCTCTCTCTACCTTCTCTCTAGGTTATCTCACTCATTTCTCGACGGATTCACGAGATCTTGGCGCCAACACGACCGCGTGATCGAGGAAAACACAAACCCACAAAGAAACTTCGCATTTGGTCGACTTTTCTAGGTAAGAAATGAGTTTTACTTTTTGTTTTTTCATTTGATAATAACAGGATATCATCACCATATTTTTAACGGTTCTAATGCTTAGAAAACCCTAAAACTAGTTAATAGGATCCTATAGGAGCCAAATATAGACTTAGATTTGCAGAAACTTGAAGATGGGGACGATGTACAACCCAGAATGCACAGGTTCGTGAAGGGTTTTTGCTGGCCGAACCATGAAGAGGCCGAACCTTCATGGGCCGAACCCCATTGCTCTTAGCCGAACCTTTGGTTGGGTTAAACACTTGGGCAGCGAACCATGGAGTGAACATCGAACGAACCTAGGACCTTGTGACTGCCGAACCTTCCAGCCGCCACTCTCGAACCTATCTATTTAAACCCTAGTTGGCCGAACCCTTGACCAGTGAACCCTAGCCGAACCAACTAGTACCACCGAACCAGTTCTGGCCGCCGAACCCTAAAAAAAGGTGGCGAACCCTCCCCTCTCAGCTGGCTGAACCTTTATGAAGCCAAACCTATTCGATGGGGGCGAACCTTGGGGGATACGAGCCTGAAGTCAAAACCAGCGAACCCCTCTGGACGAACCTTAACCCTCGGGCGAATTATAGGCCGCCGAACCTATGGTATCACGAACCATAAGGTTCGCCTAGAGTAGTTGAGGGCCGAAACATACAAGGTGTCACACCCCCACCTCTTGTCACCTGTTGATGATGTCACTGAAACGGTTGCGGAAGCATAGTGGTGATGTCTCTGAGGTGAGGGGTGACTTACTTGATCCGATATCACAAGCACACATATTAACTTAAAGTAAATACATTAGAAGGTTCGTCATTAACATCCACATTACAGTCTATAGCTAAGTTTATTTAATTACAAAACTAATTTATTCCAGTGCAAATATTCCAAATGTGTGTCCTCACCGGCGATTACTGTTTACCTGCAAAAAGGTTTGAGTTTGAAACGTCAGCACAAAGTTGGTGAGTTCGACAGTTCAATTTAAAACAATATGATATGATAAGTATGTTCTCAGAAAGTTCAGTTCAGGATAACCATGGGACCCGTATCTAGTTCCTTTCGGACAGTTGTACGTTTCACGAAGATACTACCCGTCGGTAAATATCTTAATGCCTCATTATCTTAATGTCTATCACTAACATTAAGAAAGTGTTTTGGAAACAGGTACCAAACATTCACACAAGGGAGATGCAATCCTCCCAGCAAATGGGTTGTCAGCCAATAGTACTATCAATGATTCCTGTTCGGCCCCACATGGGTTCACTAGATACAGTTCAAGAGATGAGGACTTTTGATGCTGTGATAGAGATACTAACGGCAAAATCCCATGAAATCACACAACAGTCACATGAAATCACGCAGATAACAGTGATGCATATCATATGTTCAGAAAAGGATTTACAGAGTTACCCCAATATTTATAAAACATTAAAAAGAAAGGGGGTTGCACGAAACTCACCTGATGATATAAATGTAGCAAAATATCTCGAAGCTGATAACAAAGAGATGATTCTGCATTTAGTTATATTTAATGAGTTATTTATGTTCTAGTTTACTGATTAGATGTTTCTGAACGTTCACTGTCAAAGACATTGCTTTGTAAGTCATCAAACCGATATTAAATGTTTAATTGATTAATTTGTTATCATATCATACAATGTATGATAATGTAGGAACCTACATTGCATTAGATTCCCAATACAAGGTTGATGACACTCTTGATTAATCAGAATAATCTCGGATTAACCAAATAGTTAATGTTGTTGATTATGATACTATAACAGTTTCTAGATAATTTAATGGCTTAGGAATGATCAATCCTTGTTATTGATTACCCAAATATCATGAAATATCACAATGTAGCATCAGAATAGGTGTAATAACCAGGTTTAACATACTAATCTGACTGTTATCATAAACATCAGATAATCGTTCCAATGAGTATGTTAATGATTGTGATTAGTTTGAAACACTTGGATTTAACCTTGCATTTCAAGGATTAATCCAACTAATCACCTACATTGTTATAATCAAATGGGTTAAACCATTATAATCATGGGTATGGTTTCATGCAAACCGGGCATTACAACGGATCAAAACAAGGATTTAACCGTTAAAACATCGTGTTCTTTGTTTATAATCAATCCTAGCCATCATCTAGGCAATAATCAACAATCCTAACTATGTCATTATGTTCAAAATCAAGATCTAATCAATCAAAATCAAACTAGAAGGTTAAAACAGATCATTACCTAATCTGACGGATATCTGCGGTTAAAACAACGATCAGAACTTGTAGAAATGATTCCTGGTGCGATTGGTGACTCCTGGTGGCTTCAGAAGGTTGTTTGGAGGCTTCAAACTTCGTCTGGTAGACTTCTGGGTCGAAGAAGTTCGAGTTGATAAAAAAAATAAGATCTGCATGAAAATCTGATAAGGAAGATCAGATCATTGCACCGCCACACCCGTCGCGTACCGCGATCAGAAGCCAAATTTGGCTTCGCGTACCGCGAAGAAATTCGGGAATCTCAGATATTTTTCATGCATCGCGTACCGCGGAGAACCCTTATCCCATCCTTCGCGTACCGCGATGAGGCCAGAAATCCAATACTTAGAAATTTTTCTTCATTTTTTTTCGATTACGGGCAATCCAGGACTCCGTTTTGCACACGGTTTTCGCCCACGTTCATCATTTCTCGCATACTATCAACCTGTAGCAATTTCAATCGCCAAATTAGCGCGGATTTCTAGAACGACCAAATGTGATCACACCGTTAATGACGTAATTCTCGTATGCAACTATCACCGTCTCCTCCTGTTAGAGAAATTTCGTCCCGAAATTTAGTGAAGACTTACTGTATGACAATCGTTTATGAGAATAGATGTGGGTACTTTGATTTCATTTGATCTTCACGTTCCCGCGTATACTCGGGTCCACGTTGCGAGTTCCATCGCACTTTAACGATTGGTATGCGGCTACGTTTCAGCACTTTCATTTCTCGATCCATTACCTCTACTGGTTCTTCACTGAACTGAAGTTTTTCATCAATATGAATCTCTTCTAGAGGTACGATCAATGATTCATCAGTCAGGCACTTCTTCAGATTGGATATGTGAAAAACGTCGTGAATGTTACTAAGTTCAGGAGGTAACTCAAGTTTGTAGGCTACTGATCCAATTCTTTCAAGAATTTTGAATGGTCCTACAAATCTTGGTGAAAGTTTACCTCTCTTCCCGAATCTGAAAATGCCTTCCAAGGTGACACTTTCAACATTACTCGATCACTTATTTGGAATTCTAACGGTCTACGACGATTATCAGCATAACTCTTTTGACGATCGCGAGCAGCTTTGATTCGTTCCTTAATGAGTGCGATCTTATCAGTTGTTTCCTGAATGAATTCTGGGCCTATAATTTGACTTTCACCTACCTCTGACCAACAGATAGGTGATCTACACTTGCGTCCATAAAGTGCTGCGAATGGAGTGCATTGAATACTGGTATGGTAGCTGTTATTGTATGAAAATTCAACAAGTGGAAGATGAATATCCCAGCTACCTCCAAAATCAATCACACAGCTTCTGAGCATGTCTTCGAGAGTTTGATTCGTTCGTTCAGTCTGCCCGTCGGTCTGTGGATGATAAGCTGTGCTCATATTGATTTGCGTGCCAAGAGCTTTCTGAAGAGTTTGCCAAAATCGTGACATAAATCGACTATCTCTGTCAGAGATAATAGAGATGGGTACTTCGTGTCGAGATACAATCTCATTAACATAGAGTTTAGCGAGTCGATCCATAGAATAATCCTCTCGGATGGGTAAGAAATGCGCAGATTTCGTAAGGCGATCAACGATAACCCATATAGAGTCATGATTACGTGAGGTTCTGGGTAATTTAGTGATGAAATCCATAGAGATTTGATCCCATTTCCACATGGGAATATCAGGTTGTTGTAATAACCCAGAAGGTCGTTGATGTTCAGCCTTAACTTTGAGACATGTTAAACATCGATCCACGTATTCAGCTATATGTTTCTTCATTCCAGGCCACCAATAAAAGTCTTTAAGATCTTTATACATCTTATCAGCACCTGGATGAATAGAATACCTGGATTTGTGCGCCTCATCCAAGATAATTGTTCTATAGTTACCGAAGCAAGGAATCCACATTCGGTTTTTGAAATACAATAGTCCATCATTTTTGGTATCGAGTTTCTTTTCTAATCCCCCCAGTCCCTCAGCAGAATAGTTCGTTGCTTGTAAAGCTTGTTGCTGAGCTTCTTTAGTTTGAGGAATTAGACTGGTTTGAATAGTCATACCTAATGCTTTCACACGTAAAGGTTTGACTCGTTCCTTGCGACTCAAGGCATCGGCTACGACATTCGCTTTCCCTGGGTGATAACGAATTTCACAGTCATAGTCGTTTAGAAGTTCAACCCATCGCCTCTGTCGCATGTTCAACATTTTCTGATCTAGAATGTGTTGGAGGCTTTTGTGATCAGTGTATATAATACACTTAGTTCCGTAAAGGTAATGTCTCCAAATCTTGAGTGTAAACACCACTGCACCAAGTTCTAGATCATGTGTGGTATAGTTCTTCTCATGTACTTTCAGTTGTCGAGAAGCGTAAGCAATTACCTTATCCTTCTGCATTAGGACACACCCAAGACCTTGACGAGAAGCATCATAGTATAATGTGAAATTATCAGTACCTTCCGGTAATGCCAAGATAGGTGCGTTGCAGAGTTTGTGTTTCAACAGTTGGAACGCCTCCTCCTGTTGAGAATCCCATATAAAAGGTTGATTCTTTTAGGTCAATGTGGTGAGTGGCAAGGCTATCTTTGAAAAGTTCTTGATAAACCGGCGATAATAACCTGCCAACCCCAAAAATTGACGTATTTTAGTCGAGGTTCGTGGTGTCTCCCACTGTTTCACTGCTTGAATCTTACTGGGATCCACTTGAATACCGTTCTCATTCACAACATGCCCGAGAAATTGAACTTCTCGTAACCAAAATTCACACTTGGAGAATTTGGCATATAATTTCTCATGTGCCAAAAGTTATAGAATTAATTTTAAGTGCTGAGCATGTTCTTGTTGATTTCGAGAATAAATGAGAATATCATCAATAAACACAATTACAAATTTATCCAGATAAGGTCTACATACTCGATTCATCAGATCCATGAACGATGGAGTTAGTATAACGGATTATGCATGCATGTAAATGCTTGATAGTGTGCATAAATGTATAAGGTTATCACCTTTACAAATTTTGTACCTTTGATGTACTAATAAAATTAATCATAAACATAAAAGTTAAAAATAACAAGTTTAATTTAGTTTGTATGAAGATTTGGATAAAATCCTAAGGCTCGACAGTGTAACTTAGAATAAATAAACTAAGTTCATCAAACCCTTGAAGATTTAAAATGGACACACATCAAAATGAATCGCTTATGCTTATAAACACGAACATTATTATAATTACAGGTTGATTGTGTTGTTTTGAGTTCTCTTACGCGAGCACGCATTTTACAAGAACACTGATTCTAAGGAATTCAGGTGAGTTCTCATAACCTCCCTTTTTAAACTGTTTTGTTTTAAAACTCGGAGGTGAAACAATCATACCAATTTTAAATATTATTTTGATAACACATGGATGATACCTGTTTATCAATATGATATTCATAATATGGGATTATCATTATTTATGGATTATCACTTATTGTTATATATCCGTGTGACATTGTCATTGACTTCGGTCATTAACAATGATTACATGTATTGCCTCTTGGATTATCACAACTCCATGAATAATTGTCTTTGGCTTCGGTCAATTACACTGATTTCATGTATTGCCACGTGGGTTGTTTCCACTCCATGGATCATGTCTTTAACTTATGTTAATTACATAAATTCCATGTATTGTCACATATACTCTTTGAGAATATTGATGTTTGAGATGTGTTGAATGGTTATGTGGTTGGTTATATATGATTACTATGATTATTTATGACTGTCTATGATATATGTGATAATGTGTTTGTGTTTTGTGTGTTTTGGTTATGGAATGGACTCTCTCACAGGTATTCATGTGGATTTTCTCAGAAAAACTATAAACTTTTATACTCATTTTATAAAACATTTTTAGATATAAAATTTACGATTACTCACCAACTACTTCGTAGTTGACACTTGATTTTCTACACGTTTTAGGGAATGAAGACAAGTAGGTTGAGGAGGATGATCTCTCGTATTTTGGACATCATCACTTAGGTTCTTGGACTTAGCTAATTAACTGAAATTCTGGCGATTAGAATTTAGTTAGATAGCTAATTCTCTTTTGTAATTGATGTAACTAATTCATGATAGACATGATTTTGTGTATTTAATTTGGTTGATTGAATGATATGTGATGATTTAATTTAGATGCCCACGAGCTTTTGAACAATCTACACATCCCTCGTGGCATCCCGACGTTTCCGCCATCGTTCGGGGTGTTATAGATTGGTATCAGAGCCTGGGTTATAGGGAACTAGGTTACTAGAAATGGTTGACCTAGTCTATAACCGTAGGATACCCTAGTATGAAGAAATTCATACACTAGTTAGTATATTCAGGATTTCATGCTTATGTGTTTATTACATGTTAACTGAGCTCCTATTATACATCTGATTTATATATGCTGCTTACTAATTGTTTGCTTACTTGTGCCCTAATGACTCGATAATGACATACTCGTGGTGTATTGTAAAGGTGGTGGGACGGTGGTTTGGGCGGTTGCGACCTACCCTTACCATATGCCCTATACATATACCATTTACAGTACATCGGGTGGATGTCAATATTGAAGAATAAGGGAACTACCCGTTTGGGACAATTATCTGCTTAAGAAATTAACTGCTTAGGAATTTATTTGCTTAAGGAATTATCTGTTAGATCTCTTGATCACCAGACAAGGACACACTCGTGGTATACTACAAAGGTGGTGGGACGGTGTAAGGGAGGTTGCTATCTACCCTTGCATATGTCCTATACATATACCATTTGTAGTATATTGGGGTTTTGTCAGTGTCAAGAACATAGGATATTTTAGGATATTACTAGGAATTGTTGTAAGGTTATGATTGATGGATTGTTGTTGGTATGTTGGTTAAGGTTGGGATGGATTGACACTCTGGATGATCATATTTGATGAACATATATAAACTCATTTATAAACACACTTATTGGACTCTTATTGGACACATGGGGTGTATAGGATCAACGAATGATATGAACGATTAAGGATGGACTGTAGACTTGGGTGATGATATAGACACTTGGTGATAATATAAACGCATAGTGATGATACTAACACTTAGTGATTATATGGACACTTGATGAGAATAAATTATAGGGAGGATATGAACACTTAGTGACAATAAGGGCACTCAGTGATGATATGAACCCTCAGTGATAATTATGGACATTGGGATTAGTATGGATTTTTAGTGAACTTAGACATTAGGGGAACTTTAATATCAGGTGAACTTAGACATTAGGTGAACTTAGAAATAGGTAAACCTACATGTCAGGTGAACTTAGACATTAGGCGAACCTAATTGTCCAAGGGAACTAGAGACCACTTCACTCAAAATTATCCTACCTAGGATAAGGTTGGTGAAGTGAGACTATGGTAAGATACATGATACATCCTAAATTCTAACAAGGGCATAATCGTGGTGCAATGAAACGGTGGTGGGACGGTGTAGGGGAGGTTGCGATCTACCCCTGCATATGCCCTATATATAAGCTTGTTGCATTGCATCGGGAGGTTGTCAGTGTTGGTATAGGGTGGGGAATGTATGGAACTTAGGAATATTTAGCTAATATTAGTTATGACCAACTAGGACACATAGTATAATATTAGGAAATTTATAAATGTTATGAGTTTAGTGACAGATAGGAGAAAAATATAGTTCCTATATGTAATCCTAACTGTTTAAAATGAACTCATTTGACCATAGTTTGTATGACTTACATTGTAAACGGTAGTAACATGTTTCTAATCTCTTCAGAAACATGCCGCCACACCGTCACAACGGAGACGATACAAACCCCGAAGATGCTAATGGTAATGCCAACTCTGGCATACAAGAATTAGCAAACCTCATTTCTGGATTGGTGAATCAACTGACTCTGGCCAATCAATCTCTCACTCAGAACAGAGGTGGTGCAAACCCACCAACTTGCACATTTAAACACTTCAACTCCTGTAATCCACTGAAGTTTACGGGTTCTGAGACAGCCACTGGTCTGCTGCAGTGGTTTGAGAGCATGGAGAACACCTTCATCAACTGTGATTGCCCTGAAAATCTGAAGGTGCGCTATGCCACAAGTGTTTTCCAAAAGAGAGCACTAACTTGGTGGAATAGCGAGAAGCGAACTAGGGGAGTGGCCGCTACTCTAGCACTGACCTGGACGGAAGTGAAGAACTTGATGACCACGGAGTTCTGCCCTCGTAGCGAAATGAGGAAACTGGAAACTGTGTTCTGGGAATTGAAACAAGATAGTGGGGAGAATATCATCTACAGTACTCGCTTTCACGAGTATAGTCTACTGGTACCTCATCTGGTAACCCCAGTGGAGAGAGCGATTGAGAAGTACATAGGCGGTTTACCTATGCAGATTCAAGACACAATCTATGGTAGCAACCCTACCACTTTGGAAGCTGCAATCCGTCTATCTGTGACGCAGACTGATAATCATGTAAGGGCTGGAACACTCACACGAAAGGGATTTAAGAAGACAGACACCAAAGCAGCTGCAAAAGAGACCCCGACTAAGGTCAAGACTGAACAAGGCAGCTCTTCGAAAAGCAGCTACAAAAAGATAAAGACAAGGAATTTTGTTGTCACTATTCCTGCTGCTAAGTCTGTGCAGCAATCATCCAAGAACACCACTGCCATAAATTATATTGGGAATACTCCCCAGTGTAATACTTTCAGATATCATCACATGCCCAACTTGCCTTGTCGCATCTGCAAAAACTGTGGCAAGTATGGCCATTTTGCTAATGTTTGCCGGAGTGCACCGCAAGCACAACGGATGCAACCTGCTCCGCTTGCACTGCCTGCTCCGCAAGTTCAACCAATACAAGCGGCACCTGTTCGCCAAGTACCTGTACATGCAAGAGCATGTTACGAGTGTGGTGACGTGGGTCATTTTAGAAATCAGTGCCCAAAGCTGACAGGAAACAATAAAAGAGTGACATGAGGCAGAGCATTCCAACTGAATGCTCCAGCTGCTCAAGCCAACCAGGATTTGGTCAACGGTACATTTCTGATCAACAACAGTTATGCATCTGTCTTATTTGATTCTGGTGCTGATAGGAGTTTCGTTTCATATGATTTTGAATACATGCTTGGTAGAACACGTACACATTTAGATAAACCGTTTAACGTGGAGGTGGCTGACGGAAACACTATTGATATTGACACTGTTATCATTGGATGTACTGTGAACTTAAGTGATTACGTTTTCCCAATTGATCTTATACCTATGCACCTTGGTAGCTTTGATGTTATCATAGGCATGGATTGGTTAGCCACCCACAAAGCAGAAATCATTTTTCATGAGAAATACATTCGTATTCCCTTACCTTCAGGTGAAACTTTAAGAGTTTTTGGGGAAACTTCTAGCAAAGATCTTAAGTTGATGTCATGCACTAAAGCACACAAGTACCTTAGGAAGAAATGTATAGCATTCTTAGCACACATCGTGGAGAAAAAGGATAAGGGAAAAAGCATTGAAGACGTTCCTGTGATAAGCGATTTTCCTGAAGTATTTCCAGATGACTTACCGGGTCTTCCACCAGAACGTCAAGTAGAATTTCGGATTGACTTAGTACCTGGTGCGAACCTAGTCGCCAAAGCTCCTTACAGACTTGCGCCTTCGGAATTGCAAGAATTGGCGAGCCAGCTGCAAGAACTGACTGATAAAGGATTTATTCGCCCGAGCCATTCGCCATGGGGTGAACCGGTCCTGTTTGTTAAGAAGAAGGACGGGTCATTCCAAATGTGTATCGACTATCGCGAATTAAACAAACTCACAATCAAGAATCGATACCCACTGTCGCGCATCGATGATCTCTTCGATCAGCTTCAGGGCTCGGCATGGTTTTCACAGATCGATCTTAGGTCTGGGTATCATCAGCTTCGCGTACATGATGATGATATTCCCAAGATGGATTTTAGAACAAGATATGGCCATTATGAATTTCTGGTAATGCCTTTCGGCCTTACCAATGCACCGACGGTTTTCATGGACCTCATGAATCGTGTTTGCAGGCCATACTTGTATAAGTTTGTGATTGTATTCATTGATGATATTCTAATATACTCGAAGACAAAAGAAGAACACGAGCAACACCTTAAGTTGGTTTTGGAGATCCTAAGAGAAGAGCAACTCTATGCCAAATTCTCTAAATGTGAATTTTGGCTTAAGGAAGTTCAATTCTTGGGGCACATAGTCAATGAAAATGGTGTTCACGTGGATCCTGCGAAGATTGATGCGGTGAAGAATTGGAGTACACCGAAGACACCAACAGAGATTCGATTGTTTCTTGGACTTGCCGGTTACTATCAGCGGTATATATCGAATTTCTCCAGGATTGCTGTCCCTCTGACTTCTTTGACTCAGAAGAATAAACCTTATGAGTGGGGACCAAAGCAAGAAGAGGAGTTCCAGACTTTGAAGCAGAAAATTTGTGATGCTCTTGTCTTAACACTGCCTGATGGAAATGATGATTTTGTGGTTTACTGTGATGCATCCAACCTAGGTCTCGGTTGTGTTCTCATGAAGCGGGGAAAGGTTGTGGCATATGCATCAAGACAATTAAAGATTAACGAGAAGAACTACACTACACACGACTTGGAACTTGGTGCACTCATGTTTGCTTTGAAGATATGGAGACATTATCTTTATGGCACTAAGTGTGTAGTATTTACAGACCATAAAAGTTTACAGCATATTCTCAATCAGAAGGATGTTAACATGAGACAACGGAGATGGGTTGAACTGTTGAAAGATTATGACTGTGAAATTCGCTACCATCCTGGTAAGGAGAATGTTGTAGCAGATGCGCTCAGTCGCAAAAGTCAAGTTCAGATCCATAGTGTCCGAGTGCACACTAATCTCCATAATGATGTTCTCACAGCCCAGCAACACCCATTGACTCAAGATAACTTGAAAAATGAGATGTCTTGTGGGGATGAGATAGTACTGGAAACTAAGGATGACGGTTTGATGTATAATTTGAATCGGTTGTGGATACCGGACATGGGTGATCTTAGGATGGTGATTATGAATGAAGCTCATAAGACTCGATACTCGATTCATCCGGGTGCTGACAAGATGTATCAAGACCTTCGGGCCTTGTACCGGTGGCCTGGTATGAAGAAGGATATTGCTGAGTATGTGTCCAAGTGCCTTAACTATGCTAAAGTCAAAGCAGAACATCAGCGACCTTCGGGATTGTTAATACAACCAGAAATACCGATGTGGAAGTGGGAGAATATCTCTAAGGATTTCATTACTAAACTTCCACGAACCGCAAACGGTAAGGATAGTATTTGGGTGATAATTGATAGATTAACCAAGTCGGCTCATTTCTTACCGATACGTGAGACGTACCCTGTGTGGAAATTAGCTCGTAACTATGTTGATGAGATCGTTAGCCGACATGGAATTCCCTTGAGCATAATATCGAATCGTGATGCTCGTTTCACAGCACGATTTTGGGAATCGCTTCACGAAGCTTTTGGAACAAGACTGGATCTTAGCACCGCTTATCATCCTCAAACAGATGGACAAATCGAGCGATTCAGACATTGGAAGATATGTTGAGAGCTTGTGTCATCGATTTCGTTGGCAATTGGGATAGCCATTTACCATTGGTTGAGTTCTCGTATAACAACAGTTATCACGCAAGCATTAGTATGGCGCCGTTTGAAGCTCTTTATGGCAGAAAATGTCGGTCACCTATTTGTTGGACCGAGGTCTGCGAATCGCAGATCACTGGTCCCGAGATTATTCAGGAAACGACTGACAAGATCCACCAGAACCGTGCCAATCTGTTAGTTGCATGCCGTCGACAGAAGAGTTATGCGGATGTTACAATTACCATCTCAGCTCTCTAAGGTTTAGTAATATGATTTGGTTTTTAATTCTTTTAACCGCTAATAGCCCAGTTCCCCTTTGTTTCCTAAACCGAACCCATTTGACCCAATTCGAACCCAGATTCGACTATAATCGAGTGCAACATCATGGGGTTATTGTAGTATGGTTTCAGTCGAGTTCAATGATGCTTTTAATTTGATATTTTTATCAACACAAGTTCCCAATTCGAACATGTTTATCAAAACTCCACATTTAATTGATCAAATCCGTTTAAACTAAACCTAAATTTCATAGGGTTCTCTTTAGAACAAAGATTTCGAAACCTTCTATACCATTTAATTTGATTTCGATGTTCATTATAATCAAAAACCCCAATTCGTCTTTTGTCAAGAACCCTAGATTTCGAAATCATAAAATTCGATATTAGAACTAGAAATTGACTTAGGGTTATCCTTAATCGAAGCCTTCTGAAACTACAGGTACCATTTAATTTGATTTTTAAACTCGTTTTCATGAAAACCCCCAAATCTGTTCTTAGTATAAACCCTAGAATTAGAAATCGTTTAATTCGTTGTTGTTTTATAAAATCAACATAGGGTTTTCATTTAGTTGATCATTCCGAAACTAACTGTATAGTTTAATTTGATTTTAAAACCCTTTTGCATCAAAACCCCCAAATCGTTTTTGATTAAGAACCCTAGAATTCAAAATCCTTCAATTCGTTATAATTGCATGTAATTCACATATGGTTTTTGTTAATGGTAGATTCTGAAACTACCTATATGGTTTAATTAGATTATAAAACTCATTTGTTTTGAAAACCCCAAATTCGTTCATATGATGAGCCCTAGAACCCAATCTGCTACAATTTGACTTTGTAATCAGAAATTCTAATAGGGCTTTCCTTAATCGGATCATTTAGATTGTGTGCAAGTGAATGTTTACCTGAATCAATGTAGAATTAATATAGTTCGATTAAAGGCTTGGGTTTCGATCGACTTTTGATCCAATTCTTCTTCCCGAGGCTTCTAGAATCTAATTGATATATGCAGGAGATCCTGAAGGTGCCGATTTAGTGTTTGGAATTCTCAATTTTGTAATGTTTGATTGAATTGTGTGGTATGTATAATCACTAGGGACGGTTTCGAGTTTATGAGTGATTAATTGATTAAATTCGAGAGTTAATGGATTATTAACTGATAATAACCGTTCGTAATCATCAATATGAGGTTTATGGATGATTAATTCAATCAATTATGATAGATAAATGCTAATTTCGAATTTTTCATGGTTTTATCACTTGAATTTTGACTTTAAAAGTCAAAATTTAAAATTTTATGAAATTTTAACATTAATTCTCATAATATAGATGTTTGTAAACTTGTTTTGTTCAAGTTTAATCCTTCTAGTTTGATTTCGTATAATTTCGTCTCGTTTCTGTCAGCTTTTGATTAACGGGGTTAATCTGAAATGTCGGATTGTCACAAAAACAATCAGGTTACCAAAACCCAAATAGCAATCCGCCAAGTTCACGGTATGGTTACCACCTGCCAAGTCCACAGTGTGGTAGTCCTTATATTGCCTCTATAGTAATATCAAGCCACTGTCTAGGGTCACGTTCACCCTCTGCAGGCCCGGTCGTCACCTTCCGAATACAGTCAATTGATCAATTAACCCCCCATACCGACACATATGCCAAAGCTGTTTCCCACTAGAAACAGGCAACAAAGACAGGCACAACACTTGTTTTTACATATATAGCAAGGGAACCATCGAACACGGTCGACACATTTGCCAGAAACAAAATTTTTAACTCAAACTGCACAATCACTGTTTTATAAAACATTTTCCCTGCTCAAACCAGCACCACAATGCCCAAAACGTTTTTAATACCTGTTTTAGGACCTCAGTCCAAACCACAGTCGTAAATCGTTTAAATCGTCCAACTAGTGGCACACAACCAAAATACGTGTCAAAACATTTTCCCCATGCCCATAACACTCATCACTTTTATGTATCTTTAAAAATCATTCGACTCGTACTATCTCGAGTACGACATCCCAAAACCATGTTTAGACCAAAAATCATTTGACATGTTCTACCCCACAGGAAACATCATTGTTTTACAAACACTCAATTATACAAACACAGGGTCTCGAATATAGTTTAAATATAACATTGTCAAATACAAATAATTAACAATATGCATATCAACCCAAAACATTTTAAAACATAAAATGGGCATCATAGAACTCACCTGATTGGTCCCGCACGGTAAACTTAATATCGCAACTGATCTCACGTTTCCTCAAGAAATCCTAACTATTGGACCTCGTAGGAGCTCGGAAACAATCCGGTTCCAAGGGAAATCTGCTTGACAGCCTCTGGAATAGTGCGGAATCCTATTCCAGGGTTTTCCAATCGAAATCAACAGCAACCGTAGTGAATCGAGCGAGTAGAATCAATGTGCGAGTGAGAATCGATCACCACGGGTTGAGAATCGAAGTTGGACGGTAAGAATCCCTCAAAACTTCAAGGGTTTGACACTGGAGTGCGCTAGGAAGAATGAGGACTCGGAAAAGTTTGGTTTGAAATGATTTGAAGTAGTATTTATAGACTGTAGTCATTCGGCCGAATGAGTGGCCGAAGCAGCTCATTCGGCGAATGATTATGTCGAAGGGACATGTCATTCGAATGAGACATTCGGCGAATGACTCATTCGATCCCCTGTCATTCGCTAGGGCGTTCATTCGGCGAATGACCTCATTCGTTAGAGTCATTCGCCCGAATGGTCAGAACACATACTTAAACATTAAACATTACTAAATCAAATCAAACAAACATATAATCAACATTAAACATTAAGATCAACATATAAAGACAACTTCCATTAATATAACTTGAACTTTACATGGTGATTAATACAAAATTAAACTAGGGACATATAATGTATCTACAAACTCCCCCTTGGACCTAGTTCACTTCTTGGAAGTGTCTTTCTTGAAATACTTTTCAGAAATGGCTTTCCAATCTGCACCAGCATGAATCTTTAAGCATATGCAGATTTGGATAACCCTCATGAACTGAAGTGCCTGTTCCATGTCCTATATATCAAAGAAAATCTGATGACGATAAAGTGCTTGGACATCTTTGTGGGAAAATTTAGTCAACCACATTGGCTCAAAAATCCGTACTGTCTCTCACTTCTTATCCTTGCACAGAACAATTACTTCCTCTCCAGTCCGTCAATCTTAATACCACCATCGGAAGCCCTCCATAAAGTCTTGTCGCATCTTCCTTAACGGAATCTTCTTCAAAACTTTCGGAGGTAGCCACTTCAAGAGAACTTTGTGTTTCCTTGACTGACCGTCAATCTCAGGCAGATAGTATCTTTCAGGATGTTGTGGTTGGAAGTTCACCCATTTCTTCCTGTACTCATACTGAATTTGTCGAGAGAACCAGGCTGACATTCCAGAATCTTCAGAATATAGCATCCTCAGACGTGCTAACTGATTTACTTCAAAACCTGGCAACGTCTTAAAATCTTGAGGATGCTTGAAATAGTCAATGCCTCTTTCTCTTTTCACAGCATAGCACCCAAGATCATGAAAGTATGCCCAGCTTAAGATTTGACCTCCAGCCTTGTAGCCTTTGGTCCTGTATACTTTCTTGTGCGTAGCTGGCATCTTTATCGCGCTTTCCCTTTTCAGGACCTCCCAGTAGGCCTTCCATTCCTCTTTTCTTTTCTTTTGATCATCTGCTTCGGCTTTGCTAATCTCAACTTGTTCTTCTAAGTATCGGATCAGTAGATCTTCAGTGGCTTGATCAAACTGATCAGTGAAAGTTGGCAGCTCGTCCTCAGCTGATGTATACTTTGGGTATTCTTCATCCGTAATATCCTCTAGGATGACTTCATCTACATCATCAAATGCCTCTGGGGTAGGCTCATCAGTAACAGGAACAGAGGTATCCTTAGTGATAACCTCATCAGGGTTTAACCTGAATAACTTAGCAATTTGCTCCTTTGATAAGCAATGTATAATCTCTCCCTCCTCCTTGTCGTAGCTAACTGAGTGCTGTATAATGCCTTAAGCTTCAAGAATCATAGTAAGAGTCTCGTCCAGTTGACATCTCACAGGCACAGCATCTACTTCCTCAGTAGCATCTGGTTCAACAGTCTGTGTGGGAGGAGATGGAGGAGGAGCCTTTTTCTTCTTGTCATTTGCACTTTTGGACCGGATCTCAGATGTAGAAGGGGCTTGATCATCATCATCATCATCATCATTAGAACTTGATGAACCAGAAGACCCACTTCCTGATCCGTCCTGATCATCATCATTATCAGAATCTTCATAGTCAACTTTCTCCTCATCAGATTCTTCTTCCTCTTCTTCCTCTTCCTTTTCTTTCTCAGAATCTGAATCATCGAAGTGAGCAACAGTGCCTTCGATCCTGGGAGTGCTATCCATGAGACTATCAACCTGATCAGCTAGCCTAGCATTCTCAGTCTCTAGGGACATGATCCGATCACTGAGACCTGTGACAGTCAATGCCAACTGATGATGCTCATCAATATACTTCAAGAGCTGCTCCTCTTGCTGAGCAGATCTAGCTCTTATATCAGCTCTATGATCAGCAACTTGAAGAAGCAAGGTATCCTGCTCCTTTACCTGCTGTGTGAGCTGGGTAATAATCAGTTCCAGATCTTTATTCTTCTTTTCTTGTTCCATGCTCCTCTCCATCAATCTAAGTACCATACTGTTCAGTGTGCTCAGCTCGTGAAGTGGAGGGACCAGTAGAGGCAACAGTGAAAACAAGAGTCTGGATCATAGAGGTGGTCAGAGGGGCAATGGTAGTACGTACTGGAGTAGCCCTTGACCTGGACAGTGAAGAAACTGAGACAACTACTACTGGTGTAACAGTAGTTGTAGCAACTGTCGCCAGTTCTGACCTCCTCTGAAATGAAAATCTAGATCTCTTTCTTCTCCCTGTCGGAGAAGATGTAGACTGAACAGCTGCAACAGAAACAGTTGCAGTAATAGGAGCAGAGGAACGAGGAGGAGGAGAAATATCAAACTCAGGAATAAATGAAGGATCAGTGATCTCCTCCATCTCAGCTTCACTCCTCTTCCTCTTCACCAACCTCCCACCAATCCAAACACTCTCAAACTCCTCATCTGGAGTATCCTCTGAATCAGAACTTTCATCTCCATCAGCACCAGCTTCACCCTCATCATCACTTGAGTCCTCTGACTCATCTCCATCGGCAGCAGATGTTATGCCAGTAGTATCAAGAGGAGTAGTCACTGTGGAGGTAGTAGTAGCCATGAAGTCCAGCTCCAACAGTGAATCACCATCTACATCCTCATCATCTGCCATAGATGTACTCACACCTACACCAGTAGTCACACTAACAGCCTCAACTAGGCTAACATCATCAATGGTAATAATAACATCAACATCAGTATTCACACCAACAGTGCTCACAACAACAGAGCTCTCACCAGCACCACCATCCTCACCACCATCATCAGGCACAACGATATCCTCCATATCTGAAGCAGAATCATCATGTCTCCATCTCCGACCAATGGGAGCTATGTAATCCGGCCTAGAAAGATGACCAAATAAAGATCGAGCTGCAGGCTTCCTTTCCTTGCCTCTGTATGACATCACTCTGTTGAGAGTGATGTCATTCATGTGCTCCAACCTGATGATGTCTGCATTGATCTTGGGCAAGTCAAGTAACTGTGCATCTATCAACTGCTGCAGGAATCTTGGATACATCAAGAATTTCTTGTCTCCCTTCAAATACACACTCTCCTTCATATGAGAGAAGACCATCTCAGAGAAGTTGAATGGTCTATTCAGCACCAGGGCGACAAAAGCACACTGTATCGTCTCTCGCATATCATCAAAACCTCCTCTCCTGGATCCAAGACAGTGAATCAGTACATGAGCAAGGTACTTGAACTGCGGAGACATGAATGCTTTGTTGAGGATCCCTGCTCCAAGATCACCTTCGTACATGCACCTCATAAAGCATCCACGAACCAAGTAATGGTCCAGCAGATATGGCTGATCAGGTGTATCCTGGAAACCACAAACCCTCCTGATGTTCTCAACCGACACAACAACATCATGTCCCAGCACCTTGCCTCTAATAACAGGAGGTTCAACCTCACAATCAATATCTGCAGAAGCCCAGAAATCCGGCTCGTGAGAGTGATATGGCACATGTATAGTAGAAATGGCTGTAAAGATCCTCGAACGCCTCAGAAATATGATGATCTTTGTGTAGTGTTTGGCGTTCGGAGTGGTGAGATCCAAATGAGCACAGATATTGTTCTTCGTCACTGTTTTATAACCTACCATACTGAACACCAAAGAATATACATGTTAGTTCATTTCAGCTGAACAAAATATATAAATCAGATCATAGAATCAATTGCAACAATTTGGTCGAATGAGACTGAATTAGGCGAATGGGTTCTTTGACCGAATGAGCCATTCGCCGAATAAGGTTCAATCATTGAATAGACCTCATTCGCCAAATGAGCTAAGACAGAAAGAGTCATTCGCCGAATTAGATTCATTCGCCGAATGAGCCATTCGCCGAATGGCGTCATTCGGCTGTCTGTTCAAGTTCCAACCCCTTTTGACAAAAAGTTCAAATCAGCTTCAAAAATTCACACATTCATGTTCAGACATGACCGACTAAGGGTTTTAAAACATGTCATTTGTGATAATAAGTCCATTTCAACCATTTATTTCAAAGGCGAAAGCAAAAACCCTAAAACCCTAAAACCCTAAAATCAGTTCCATTTTCGATAGATTAATGTATTAATTTCTTAAAGAAGACTTTCTCATTTTTCATAATTTTTTTTAATGTTTTTGAGTTTTTCAAATTTTTAATGTTTTTGGTTTTTCAAATTGCATACTTTTTCTCCCCCTAAAAACCTAAAACAGAAAATCTTTTTGTATTTTTGTTTAGAATAATGAAATAACAGGAATACTGAATTAAAAAAAACAGAAATAACTAAGAAAAACGTTGATCATTTGTTAGATTCAGATGAAGGTAGGACTTCATCCTTTTGGAAAACACCATTAGCCGATAAAAGATATAAAAATATGGGTTTATCATAAGCTTTTGTGAAAATATTGGCTTTCTGGTGATCAGTGTGAATTTTAACAACATCGATTAATTTCTTTTCAAAACAATCACGTATGAAGTGATATTTAATGTTGATGTGTTTTGTTTTCAAGTGTTGAACAGGATTTTTAGTGACAGCTATGGCAGCAGTGTTATCAACATATATAGGAGTGTTAGAAAAGTGTAACCCATAGTCCCTGAGTTGCTGTTGGATCCAGATGATCTGAGAACAACAACTAGCAGCAGCAATGTATTCAGCTTCACAGGGTGAAGTAGACACCGACGTTTGCTTCTTACACTGCCAGGTAACTAATCGGGTTCCAAAGAACTGACATACCGCAGATGTTGACTTAAAATCTCCCTTGCAGCCACCATAATCCGAGTCACTGTATGCAGTAAGTTCAAAATTATCATCATTAGGGTACCATAAACCAAGATCCGGTGTACCCTTCAGATAACGCATAATCCTTTTCACAGCAATCAGATGAGACACTCTTGGTTTTGATTGATAACGTGCACACAAGCATGTGGCAAACATGATGTCTGGCTGAGAAGCAGTGAGATACATAAGAGAACCAATCATTCCTCGGTACAGAGTGGCATCAATTAACTCCCCCTTTTCATCTGGTGTAATCCCGTGATTGACAGCCTGTGGGGTACCAGCAGGTTTTGCATCTGACATACTGAACCGGCTCAGTATATCACCAACATATTTAGTTTGATGTATAAATATTCCTGCCTTAGACTGATCCACTTGTGATCCCAGAAAAAATTTCATCTCTCCCATTGAGCTCATCTTAAACTTCTGTTTCATAACCTTCTCAAACTCCTTGCACAGACCATCATTTGTGGAACCAAAAATGATATCGTCCACATAAACTTGTACCAAGAGTAGGTCACCATCCTTTTCTCGAATAAACAGTGTACAATCAATGACACCTCTTCTGAACCCGTTGTTCAGAAGGTGAGTAGACAGTGTCTCATACCATGCTCGCGGCGCTTGATGCAATCCATACAAGGCCTTGTCTAACTTGTAGACTTGGTCGCGAGGCAATGGATCCTCAAACCCGGGATGTTGACTGACATACACTGTTTCACTTATCACACCATGAAGAAATGCACTCTTGACATCCATTTGATAAACTTTAAACTTCTTGAAGGATGCATAAGCCAAGAAAATACGAATTGTTTCAAGTCTGGCAACTGGTGCAAATACTTCATTATAGTCCTAACCTTCAACTTGTCTGAATCCTTGAACAACCAGACGTGCCTTATTTCGCACAATGATCCCATGATCATCCTTCTTGCAACGAAGAACCCATCTGGTGCCTATGACTTTCACACCTTTTGGTCTGTCAACAAGTTGCCAGACACCTAACTTCTTGAATTGTAGGAGTTCTTCTTGCATTGAATCAACCCAAGATTCTTCCTTGAGAGCGTCAGTGACAGTACGTGGCTCAACTTGGGAGATGAAACATGAATAGGCACAAAAGCTTACATCTGCAAAATAAAGAATGTCTGCAAGTCCCCCTGAAAAAAGTTGGTTTCTTGTCTTAACCCCATCTAATGGACTTCCAGTAATGTTTTCTTGAGGATGAATCCGATTAATTTTTCCAACAGGCTGAGCAGAAACTTCAACCTGTGGATCAAGATTGTTCAGATTCAGATCCTCAAGACCTGGGACAAGATTGTCAACATTTGGTTCAGGGGCAGCTGGAGGAATTGGGTTGTCGTCTGTGTCTGAGCTGTCATTATGTGTCTCTCCTGTAGGAATTGAAGTGGATGAAGGTTGCACTGGTTCATCAGGTGCATTTTGTGCATCATACATCATCTCAACAGCAACATCTTCATCAGTATACATGGGAGACATATTGAAGGAGTCAAATAGATCAGAATAGTTGAACATCCAATCAGGACCCTTCCCAGGTGGGGGCATATAATATCTCTGAACATCAACATGGTACCACTCTTCCACATTATGAGTTGATCTGTTATAAACTCTTTTATTTGGAGTGTTGTACCCAAGAAAGTATCATTCTTCCACCTTTTCATTAAACTTGCCTTGCTCATGTTTCTTAAGCATAGTGCATGGTGCACCAAGTGGCTCAAGATACTTAAGATTTGGCTTTCTGTTATGGAGCAATTCGAAGCAAGTCTTCCCATGTCTCTTCACTATCAACACCCGATTCAGAGTGTAACAAGCATTTGCTACAGCTTCATTCCATAATTGAACTGGAAGAGACGAATCCGCAAGCATAGTCCTAGCAGCCTCAATCAAAGTCTTATTCTTTCGCTCAGCAACACCGTTCATTTGGGGAACATATGCAGTACTAAATTGCTGAACAACACCTCGTTCATTACAAAAATTCTCCATGTTGTGATTTTTGAACTCTGTCCCATTGTCGGTTCTGAGTATGCGAATCTTGAGCTTATAAAGAGATTCAAGTTTGGTAACCAACACTTGAATGCAGTCAAACGTTTTAGATTTCTCCTTTAGAAAGAAAACCCAAGAGTATCTGGAATATTCATCAGTGATGACAAGACAGTATTGATCCCCAGCTATACTCTTGCGGTTAACAGGACAAAAAAGATCCATATGGAGCAGCTCAAGTGGAACAGTGATTGAGTGATACTTCTTTGGTTTGTGACACTGCTGACTTGCTTGCCCTTTTTGCAGGATACACAGACATCAGACAGCTTGAAATTCTTTAGACTAACCCCTTCAACCAGATTGTTGTGTACCAGGTGATTCATCTTGCGCAGACTCAAATGACCCATCCTCTTATGCCAAAGAATTGAATCTTTCTCCGTTGCCTTTAACATAAAACATGAAGCTGTGGCCATATTGAGTACATACAAGTCTTGCTTCCAGAGAGCAGACATCAAGATCCAATCTTCAGGGATAACAACACCTTGCTTTAGAATGTAACATTTTGAGTCATCAAAAAGAACCTTGTACTTTTTATCACAAATCTGTGATACAGAAAGAAGATTATTCTCCAATTGCTTGACATATCTGACTTTGTCAAATGAAACTTGCCCATTTGATAAAATTTCCTCTCCCGTGATAAAACCACCTTTGTCACCGGCAAAAGCTAATATACCACCATGAAAGAGAATGAACATCTGAGAGAAGAGAAATATTGCCATTCATATGCCTTGAAGCCCCACTATCGACAATACAAGAGCTATTTAGAGCAGCTATTGGGGCTACCTGCACAAAATAGAGACAATTAGTTCATTTTGGGAACCCAAGCCTTAACAGTCTTGGGTTGACCCAAAGAGTCTCGGATCAAAACATCGATCCATTTACCATCGGAAATAGTCTTGTCTGAAGTGGGTGGAACTGAAGTCTCAGACTTGACCTTCTAGACTGCATTTTTACTGAAAGAATTTTTCAGATAAATGGATGATGATTTAACTTGATTAACATTTACCATATAGGAACATTCAAGTTCACCAATTCCCTTCCCTTATCCACAGGTTAAACTTGTGTAAATTGTTTTGGATTTTGTCTGATCTGACTTGGATTCAAAGTTGACAGCTTTGATGAAGACCTGATTTAGTTTTCTGGGTGATGCAATCTTTGGTCT
>SZYD01000052.1:0-39638 GCA_009363875.1 Mikania micrantha | reverse complement strand
TTATCACTTCTTTCACCAATTCTGTCAACAAAACGGTCTTCTTTTTCGTTACTCATGCGCTCAAACTTCTTCACATAATTGCAGAGCTGAACAAAAAATTATGATCTATCAACAATATAGTTCGTACAATTCTCACCCACTCCTCTGCCCCTATCTACCTCCTCGTTTTGGAACCATGCTTTGCAACATGCAACCTATTTTCATAAAATTAAACCTTCAAACATATTAAATAAACCCACCCCTACTCAAGCTCTTTACAACTGTATTAATAGATATTATCTCCATTATATTATTGGCTCCAATTTAGCAATTCTTTCCATGATCGTCACGTGATTTGTGGGCTTTATTTATGTTTATTAGATGTATATTTATAAACTTGTATCTCCAATTTGTAACTTTCTTTTGTAACTTTTCGTATAAATTGAATTTTGATAACCATAATAAATCATAATAGATTATTATGGTATCAGAGCATTCATAAAAAGAAAATCACAAAATTACATAAATCCTACCATGGTAGGTGAGTCGGTGACGGAGGAGCAAAACGCAATGAAGAAACATGGATTATGATTCTCTGTATTATGTTCATCCCTCTAATTACCCAAGACAGATGCACGTAAACGGCGTGCTGACCGAAGGTAGTTATGTCACACCGACTGACAATGGAATACTTCAGGACGTGAGTTTGATTGTTAATTATAATATTGAATATTGGTTTATGTTATCGTTTTTGAATCTTTTATATTGATGCCTTAACTATTTAAACTTATAAATAACATCATGAGCTAATGAACAATCAAACTCATGCCTCGACGTATTATGTCATCGATCAAGGTGACAAATTATATCGATTGGCTACAAGAGATGCAAAACTTCTTGTTCACAAAGAAGAAGATTGGTTTGTAGATGGAACAATCAAACAAGAGAAGAAGACTCATCTAATTATATGCTTTGGATGAGATGCGATGCAATGGTTAAAGGCTGGTTACACGCTGCCATGGAGAAAGAAATTAGAAACGGTGTGAAATTCACCATTGCAGCCCGAGAAATATGAGCTGATGTGAAGGAGTGGTTTGGCAAAGAAAACACTCCTATGCTTATGAACTTAAGCATACTTTGATGAATATGAAGCAAAACGGAGATTCTATTTCAACATACTATACAAAATTTCGTGTCCTCTTAGATATGATCCAATCGGTTCTCCCCATTCCCACATGCAATTGCAACAGTTGTGTGTGTAAATTAGGGAAGAAACTTGTTGAAATAAAATAAAAGGAGAAGTTTTATGAGTTTATTAGGGTTGGATGCCAACTATGGAACCATTCGGATTCAAAATATTAGCAATGTTTCCAACTCCTTCCCTCCGCACGACTTATCACTTAGTTGTTGAAGATAGACAACACAAATCAATCACGGTGACAAGAAGGCCCAATACCGACGCATCAGCTTTTCACTCTTATATCTCAACCAAACGGAACCAACCTCAATCTCACAGCAAGATAAACCAGAAATGTCACACCCCGACATGGCATAATTACATCGAGGTGGATACGACTGTTCAAAGCTCATTATCGACTATTAAAAGTTGTAACATTTATTTCATTTCAAATTAATTTTCATACAAGTAACAAGTGGTGCAAAAACATAACATAAACAAGTTCCTAGCTTAAAGTTTATTCTAAGTCCAAAAACCCTATATGATCCTCAAACCTTCACTAGTTTGTACCTGAAACATGTTTACATTCAAAGGTTAAATAAAATAGTTGGTGAGAAACATACGTTTTGACACCAAAAGTTAATAGTTCAAAAAAGAAAAATTTTGCAATTCATATGTAACATAATGAAATAAGGCAATATGTGGAAACATACACATGTAACTATCGCAATATGTGGAAATATACAATATAACTATCACAGATCAACCCTTATTTAACCTAGTTAGGCATAGTAATCTATTTGGCCCTTAAAGTAGTTTAAAATCTGTGTGATCACCGGCTGGGTGGAGTTTTCAGTTCAGTAGATCTAACTTCACAACAGTTTGGCTTTTACAAGTTAATGATAAACGCACAAGTTAAGTATAGTTAAGATGGTAGTTTGGGATATAAAGCTCAAATTCACATAGATACAAATTTGAATTATAGAAAATAGTTCAAAGTTAAACATGTTCGAGCCCTCGATGATTTTGTAAGCAAAAGCAAAAGAAAACGGAGCTATGTAACTCACCTTGCGATTTGAGTTGGATACAGAAATCGAGATGTTGTCTAGATGGGTACCGTATTAGGTGCCTACAACATTATAGATTTCTTTTGAGTTTATGAACTTAATATAGTTCGTGTTATATTTTGTTGTCGTGCTTTTTGTGTCTTTGGTTAATTTAAGTGTCGAGATTTCTTAAATAATTATTTTTTAACTTTTATTTAATATTTGTTAATATTTAGCAATTCAATATGCATTAATTATTTAAACACACACAAACAAAAAACAAACACACACACAGATATAAATAATAAATAAATAAATATATATATATATATATATTATATATATAGAGACTTATTCTATAAGAACCATTAAAATCAAAGAACCATAAGAACTAATTTTGTACCACATATTTTAAGGGGTATAAAAGTAATTTCCTTTTAAAATAGTGAAGTTACTTTTTACCCTTCTAAATTTGTGGTAAAACTTTTAGTTCTCAAGTTTAAAAAGTTCTCATTTGAACATCCCCTATATATATTATATATTATATATATATCACATCATTTAAGTATGTGAATGACAGATACACACACATCAACATACATGCATTAAATAATTAATTTTGTGGTAAAAATGTTTAAGTTCATAAAATCTGCTTTTGGATAAATTTTGTCCAGCTTGTTGGGTGCGCGTTAAAAATAGAAATCTTTGAAATAAAATTATAAAACTTTCGTATAAAAACTTTTATTTAGAAAACTATTCGTGATTTTTCTTGTAAAGGGGACAAAACAGTCACATAAGTTTAAGTCCCTAATGTTTTTGTTTTAACTGATTCAGTCCAATAGGTTTAGATACGTTTTTAAAATATCAAATACAACAACCTTACCCAGTATATTCCCACTTTTCAGTAGGGTCTGGGGGGAAGGATAGATACAAACCTTACCCCTATCCCAATTGGGATAGAGAGGCTGCTCCAAAAGAGTCCCCGGCTCAAATCATTGAGTTAATTTATGGAACTTTTCAGTCTACTATTTCAAGGTGTTACGAACAACTTTCATTTAAAAAGATTTTCGTGATTCGGCTTGTAACTAGGTCAAAATAGCAACATAAGTTAGGGGTTTCAAATTCGGACACTAATCTTGTAAAGCTGTTTGGAGTATCATTTGTTCGAGTGAAGAAAATCATCGCTTTCCAAGGTGACATTTCCGCATGTAATTAGCCAACCCCCTAGATCCTCAATTGCTCAATTTCCTAATTCCTAAATCGTTGCAATAGGCCGAAACAAACGATTGGTGCAACTTGCATTTCATGCCACATCTTCTCCACATCAAGGATCACATCCGCATCAAGGGTTGTGTTGCGGTAGATCTACATACTGCATCAGCGCATCTTTGCTAATTGCGCACAATTTTAAACCCAATTGAGCATACTATGTCCTATGATAGTTTGATATTGCATATGTTGTTACCGATTGTGCCATCATGTCTTATGCATTGGTAACTCTTTATTTTTGTATGTTTAAAACAATATGCTTGCTTGTTGTTTGTATTTGTTTGTTTGTTTCTGAGACACATGCGTCTCTAGAAGCAGCGCCCCTTTCTCTTATAGATAGAGCCATGATATTGTTTATGTTTCACCGTTCTTATATCTTACAAATAGTTAACTATGAGTGATATTTACTATGTATGATTATTGTTTTATACTTATTTCTTTTATGACTATTTCGATTAATTTGGTAGAAAACATTGACTATAATTAATTTACAAGTATTAATAAAACACATTAATTCTTCTACTCCAATTTTGGAGTTAATTATAACAACTAACTACGCCTATTAAGCAAACTCATGATAACAAAAATATATAAGTTAATACAAAATTAACATGTGAATTAATCAACAATAATGAACTTTCATACCTGTTTGTTCTTCACTTTGTAGCTGCAGCCCATCATTAGGCATTGATGGTTGAGTGCCCACATTAGTCTCCATCGAAGTTATAACCATGCGCTTTTCACCATCGGGCTCCTTCGCATGCGGCTCATTTATGCTTGCATTGGCAACTAGTTCGAGCTCGGTAGCCTTATCAACAATGGTATCTTGTTCAGGGAAATCCTTAGCTGTTGGATCAGATACCATTTGCTCATTTTTAGCCCTTTGATCACAATCTTGTGATTCTTCAACCGTTTTAGAAACCTTAAAAACCTGCATAATTTCATCTTGCTCAACCAATCTCAAACTTTCTTGCGGTAGATAAGTACTACTTCCTCCCGTCAGCATCGCAGGGGTATTTTGGTCATTTTGCATCGTAGCAGCTTGTGCTGGCTGCTTTGCACATACTTGCTCAAGAGTAGAAACTTGCATCAGGTTTCTTGCATTCATGGGCAGGATTGGAAATTCCCCACGCTTGCACATCTCAACATGTGGTGCCACGTCATTAACGGGTGTAACAGGAGCAACATGGCCTTGTTGAAAGACAATGCCACGAAGAATTGAGTTATTGGGACCCACACAGGCTGAAAGAAGGTACCCATTGTCGAAGATGCCATCGATCACACATGTAACCGCCTGTCCCACCATGTTAGGATCAACCTTATTCACATTGCTGCTAGCTGGAAAGATGGTGGCTGCTGGTGGCAATGGTGGTGGTGCCGCCATAGCAAGCGGTGGTTGGGTGTGTTGTTTTACATTTCTTGGCATGCTCTCATCCTTGCGTGGACGACCACGCTTACGCTTCACTAGCAGATCAGGTGTTTTTGATATGTTCTGTTGATTCATTCTGCAATGCTCTTTTTTACACACACACAAAAAGTCAGCATTTGACTTTCAAATGTCAAACATGCATGCATCTTTTATTTGGGAAAAAAACTGTTCAACATAAAATTATATCTTTTTCAAGGTATTTGATGGAATAAATATATAATTTTCAATTACAGTAACCTGTTCGTCAAGACTCGGTATCATATCTTTTCATGACTCACTGAGTTAACTCATGGCCAAAAAAAGTCAACAGGTGACTTTTTAATGTCAAACATGTCCTCTTATATCAGGGTACTCTGTCGATATCTTTTCATGACTCACTGAGCTAACTCATGACCCAAAAAAAGTCAACACTCGATTTTTTAACGTATTCTTTTATCAGGGTACGAACTATTAAAATTAATCAACTCTATCTTCTCGACCCGATACGATATCATTTCATGACTCACTGAGTTAACTCACTACCAACCTAATCATGTTCATGCATCATATATTAAAATAGATTATGGACATATTTTAGGGATCCCAGAAATTTATTTAATTTTTTATCAATAAAACATTAAAAACTAAAAACTCGATCATCTGTTTGTTTCATTAAGATTATTCTCACAACCCAAATCAAAATAATAACATTAAAATTTAAAATCCCGCATGCAAAACAAATCAAATACGCCAATAATACCATGATAATCAATCAATTATGAATAATCCGATCCAATTTTTTCAAAATAAATTAAATAATTGCACCGATAACATTACAAGATTATGAAATCAACACAAAAGACACAAAGATTTGAAGAACATACCTGAGATTACGAAGGTGTTGAATACGATCCGAAAGATAGTGATGTGGGTAAATTTTTGTGATCTGAGTTATAGAAATATATAATGCTATTAATACTTTAAATAATATGGATCTCATTTTGGTTCTTCGATTAGGAAGAGGAAAAACCTGAAGAAGCGTAACTGATATTTAGGAAGAAAAAACTAACTCGTAAATTAATTAATAAAAAACAAAATCCAAAATAAAGAAATTGTAGTTTATTTATTTATTTATTTTTTTTCATTTGAGCCGGAAAGCCAGGAATTGATCATGGGCGAAGTTGTTTGTGTTCGATTCACAGATCTCATTAAATTTTAACTCGTTATTGAATGTATATTGCTTTTTTTTTAACAGCAATAGTCCTACTTCTAAATTACACCAATATACACCTTGTTTGGATTTGAATCCAATACCTCCTTCCTAAGAGGCAATGCCTCTAACCAAGTGGGCTAGTCCCACATTGGCGTATATTGTTAAAGTTGATACCTGATGATACCAATGCTGGGTATCATGAGACTTAATCATTAAATCAAGATTTTCCAAAACTGAATTTAGATTGCCACTACTTGAGTTTTGATTTTTTCTTCCAAACAAATAATTTATTTCATTATTTGCATCCAAAAATATGTTATCAAAAAAATCCTTGTCAACCGGCTTATACACGTTCTCAAAAGGCATGTTCATTTGACTTTGATCAATTCTTATTCTCGACTGGAACATATGATTAATGTAAACAAAGCTATCGTTAAGCTCAGCAGCTGTGGGTAGAAGGTATTTTGGTAAAAATTCCACCTATATTATTAAAATATATATAAGAGAAAAATTATTAGTCATTAATAACGAAAATTAGTAATAAACAAACCTCAGTTGGTTGCTTCAAAATTTTGCCAACTGTGGACCATATATGTTCTTGCATCTTTTGCCATCCAATAGCCCGTGGTATGGCCTCAGTATACGTACATACTTTCTTCAGATACGGAATGCATTCGTATATCCAAATCTTTTAAACAAATAAGAATTACATCAAACTATTTTTAAAATTTACCAGACGTGATAAATAAAATAACTATACCTTAAAAACCCAAACGAAACCGGTCAACGTTTAGTAAACTCCGATATGTCCGACCCCAGAAATATGACCCCCGATTATATTCGTTCCATAATTTAAAGTCTTCAACCAGCATCAGCTGTTCTTGCTCGACTTTTTTGTCCGTCTCAACCCCCATAAAGAGAGAGTATAATAGTAACAATAATGAGAGACGCACTATGTCGGCGTCATCAAAATTATTTTCGTTTTCTTCCAAAAACGACTTTAAACTGTCTACCGAAAACGGAATAACAATATTATTTGATAGGACGTGGTTAATAAAGGCACAACGTCCTTTATTTTTATTGGTGTTATCACCAAATGTAAATCCAGTAATAATACAAAACTCACATGGCCCGCACGCAACGGTTCGCAATTGTTGTTGTAAACATAATATATCTCGTCATACTCAGGCTCAAGATTTATGTCTTGTTGAAGTTGTAAAACGGAGTGAATTAGTTGACTATTTGGTTGTGTGACACCTTGCAAATCCAGGTCAGTATTATATATATTTTAATAATAATTTATATTATTATTATTACTTACGTGACACTAGAATTAGATTAATTTAGTGTAACACGTGACACGACAGTCCAAACATGAACAACTGAGCGATAATTCGATGAATTATCAAAAACGCACACACTTGTCTCGATTAACGAACGTTGTTGAATTAAATCGACAATGATGCAATTGAACTATAACTAAGCCCTGTATGAGCCCATAATGAGCTAAATTATGATTAAAGTCATAAAACGATGTTCATAATCGCGAAACGATTGAAAAACGAACTTAACACAATGAAATTAGGCCAATTGGGCTTGTCTGAAAGGCGTCGCGGTACGCCAAGGACCCTGAATTAGGCCTTGTCGGTACGCAAAGCCGGGGAGAATTTGAATTCTCCGAAAATCGTCGCGGTACGCGACGACCAATCATCTCCCACCTCAGCGGTACGCGACATGTTTTGGGAAACAAACGAATATAATAATCGTGGCGATACGCCAAGGGGGCCTAGGGCCGGCCTGGCGGTACGTGACCACCCCAGTTCGCAGAAAAATCATAAATAGCCGCCCTATCCATCCTGATCACTCCCTACACCAAATCTCTCAAACTCACACACCAAATCTCGGCCATAACCCTCTGTACGACACCCTCAAGTCTACTGGAAGCACTCCTAATCTCCATTGAAGGTCTATTGAAGGTTTGAAGCTCAAACTTGGAAAGAAAGCTTGAAGGAACTCCCAAAATCTTTGGACTAGCTGCTGATTTCTCATTCTCAGCCACCCCCAGGAGCATTTCAGTTGTCATTCCAGCTAAATCTCCACATCTAAGCTTCCTTGGAGGTAGTTTTCATGATTTAAACACACACCCAACACAAAACACGCATGCGCGTATTTAAACTATAATAAACATGTATTTCTATGAGTTTACTACTGATTTGGTTTATTCGGGATGATCTATTATGATTTTGTTGAGATTTGATGGTCATTTGTTGATAATACTATGAAATAAAGCTTTCTAGCAACATGCATGCACGATCTATGATATTTTAAAGTTGATACCTGATGATACCAATGCTGGGTATCATGAGACTTAATCATTAAATCAAGATTTTCCAAAACTGAATTTAGATTGCCACTACTTGAGTTTTTATTTTTTCTTCCAAACAAATAATTTATTTCATTATTTGCATCCAAAAATATGTTATCAAAAAAATCCTTGTCAACCGGCTTATACACGTTCTCAAAAGGCATGTTCATTTGACTTTGATCAATTCTTATTCTCGACTGGAACATCTGATTAATGTAAACAAAGCTATCGTTAAGCTCAGCAGCTGTGGGTAGAAGGTATTTTGGTAAAAATTCCACCTATATTATTAAAATATATATAAGAGAAAAATTATTAGTCATTAATAACGAAAATTAGTAATAAACAAACCTCAGTTGGTTGCTTCAAAATTTTGCCAACTGTGGACCATATATGTTTTTGCATCTTTTGCCATCCAATAGCCCGTGGTATGGCCTCAGTATACGTACATACTTTCTTCAGATACGGAAAGCATTCGTATATCCAAATCTTTTAAACAAATAAGAATTACATCAAACTATTTTTAAAATTTACCAGACGTGATAAATAAAATAACTATACCTTAAAAACCCAAACGAAACCGGTCAACGTTTAGTAAACTCCGATATGTCCGACCCCAGAAATATGACCCCCGATTATATTCGTTCCATAATTTAAAGTCTTCAACCAGCATCAGCTGTTCTTGCTCGACTTTTTTGTCCGTCTCAACCCCCATAAAGAGAGAGTATAATAGTAACAATAATGAGAGACGCACTATGTCGGCGTCATCAAAATTATTTTCGTTTTCTTCCAAAAACGACTTTAAACTGTCTACCGAAAACGGAATAACAATATTATTTGATAGGACGTGGTTAATAAAGGCACAACGTCCTTTATTTTTATTGGTGTTATCACCAAATGTAAATCCAGTAATAATACAAAACTCACATGGCCCGCACGCAACGGTTCGCAATTGTTGTTGTAAACATAATATATCTCGTCATACTCAGGCTCAAGATTTATGTCTTGTTGAAGTTGTAAAATGGAGTGAATTAGTTGACTATTTGGTTGTGTGACACCTTGCAAATCCAGGTCAGTATTATATATATTTTAATAATAATTTATATTATTATTATTACTTACGTGACACTAGAATTAGATTAATTTAGTGTAACACGTGACACGACAGTCCAAACATGAACAACTGAGCGATAATTCGATGAATTATCAAAAACGCACACACTTGTCTCGATTAACGAACGTTGTTGAATTAAATCGACAATGATGCAATTGAACTATAACTAAGCCCTGTATGAGCCCATAATGAGCTAAATTATGATTAAAGTCATAAAACGATGTTCATAATCGCGAAACGATTGGAAAACGAACTTAACACAATGAAATTAGGCCAATTGGGCTTGTCTGAAAGGCGTCGCGGTACGCCAAGGACCCTGAATTAGGCCTTGTCGGTACGCAAAGCCGGGGAGAATTTGAATTCTCCGAAAATCGTCGCGGTACGCGACGACCAATCATCTCCCACCTCAGCGGTACGCGACATGTTTTGGGAAACAAACGAATATAATAATCGTGGCGATACGCCAAGGGGGCCTAGGGCCGGCCTGGCGGTACGTGACCACCCCAGTTCGCAGAAAAATCATAAATAGCCGCCCTATCCATCCTGATCACTCCCTACACCAAATCTCTCAAACTCACACACCAAATCTCGGCCATAACCCTCTGTACGACACCCTCAAGTCTACTGGAAGCACTCCTAATCTCCATTGAAGGTCTATTGAAGGTTTGAAGCTCAAACTTGGAAAGAAAGCTTGAAGGAACTCCCAAAATCTTTGGACTAGCTGCTGATTTCTCATTCTCAGCCACCCCCAGGAGCATTTCAGTTGTCATTCCAGCTAAATCTCCACATCTAAGCTTCCTTGGAGGTAGTTTTCATGATTTAAACACACACCCAACACAAAACACGCATGCGCGTATTTAAACTATAATAAACATGTATTTCTATGAGTTTACTACTGATTTGGTTTATTCGGGATGATCTATTATGATTTTGTTGAGATTTGATGGTCATTTGTTGATAATACTATGAAATAAAGCTTTCTAGCAACATGCATGCACGATCTATGATATTTTAAAGTTGATACCTGATGATACCAATGCTGGGTATCATGAGACTTAATCATTAAATCAAGATTTTCCAAAACTGAATTTAGATTGCCACTACTTGAGTTTTTATTTTTTCTTCCAAACAAATAATTTATTTCATTATTTGCATCCAAAAATATGTTATCAAAAAAATCCTTGTCAACCGGCTTATACACGTTCTCAAAAGGCATGTTCATTTGACTTTGATCAATTCTTATTCTCGACTGGAACATCTGATTAATGTAAACAAAGCTATCGTTAAGCTCAGCAGCTGTGGGTAGAAGGTATTTTGGTAAAAATTCCACCTATATTATTAAAATATATATAAGAGAAAAATTATTAGTCATTAATAACGAAAATTAGTAATAAACAAACCTCAGTTGGTTGCTTCAAAATTTTGCCAACTGTGGACCATATATGTTTTTGCATCTTTTGCCATCCAATAGCCCGTGGTATGGCCTCAGTATACGTACATACTTTCTTCAGATACGGAAAGCATTCGTATATCCAAATCTTTTAAACAAATAAGAATTACATCAAACTATTTTTAAAATTTACCAGACGTGATAAATAAAATAACTATACCTTAAAAACCCAAACGAAACCGGTCAACGTTTAGTAAACTCCGATATGTCCGACCCCAGAAATATGACCCCCGATTATATTCGTTCCATAATTTAAAGTCTTCAACCAGCATCAGCTGTTCTTGCTCGACTTTTTTGTCCGTCTCAACCCCCATAAAGAGAGAGTATAATAGTAACAATAATGAGAGACGCACTATGTCGGCGTCATCAAAATTATTTTCGTTTTCTTCCAAAAACGACTTTAAACTGTCTACCGAAAACGGAATAACAATATTATTTGATAGGACGTGGTTAATAAAGGCACAACGTCCTTTATTTTTATTGGTGTTATCACCAAATGTAAATCCAGTAATAATACAAAACTCACATGGCCCGCACGCAACGGTTCGCAATTGTTGTTGTAAACATAATATATCTCGTCATACTCAGGCTCAAGATTTATGTCTTGTTGAAGTTGTAAAATGGAGTGAATTAGTTGACTATTTGGTTGTGTGACACCTTGCAAATCCAGGTCAGTATTATATATATTTTAATAATAATTTATATTATTATTATTACTTACGTGACACTAGAATTAGATTAATTTAGTGTAACACGTGACACGACAGTCCAAACATGAACAACTGAGCGATAATTCGATGAATTATCAAAAACGCACACACTTGTCTCGATTAACGAACGTTGTTGAATTAAATCGACAATGATGCAATTGAACTATAACTAAGCCCTGTATGAGCCCATAATGAGCTAAATTATGATTAAAGTCATAAAACGATGTTCATAATCGCGAAACGATTGGAAAACGAACTTAACACAATGAAATTAGGCCAATTGGGCTTGTCTGAAAGGCGTCGCGGTACGCCAAGGACCCTGAATTAGGCCTTGTCGGTACGCAAAGCGGGGAGAATTTGAATTCTCCGAAAATCGTCGCGGTACGCGACGACCAATCATCTCCCACCTCAGCGGTACGCGACATGTTTTGGGAAACAAACGAATATAATAATCGTGGCGATACGCCAAGGGGCCTAGGGCCGGCCTGGCGGTACGTGACCACCCCAGTTCGCAGAAAAATCATAAATAGCCGCCCTATCCATCCTGATCACTCCCTACACCAAATCTCTCAAACTCACACACCAAATCTCGGCCATAACCCTCTGTACGACACCCTCAAGTCTACTGGAAGCACTCCTAATCTCCATTGAAGGTCTATTGAAGGTTTGAAGCTCAAACTTGGAAAGAAAGCTTGAAGGAACTCCCAAAATCTTTGGACTAGCTGCTGATTTCTCATTCTCAGCCACCCCCAGGAGCATTTCAGTTGTCATTCCAGCTAAATCTCCACATCTAAGCTTCCTTGGAGGTAGTTTTCATGATTTAAACACACACCCAACACAAAACACGCATGCGCGTATTTAAACTATAATAAACATGTATTTCTATGAGTTTACTACTGATTTGGTTTATTCGGGATGATCTATTATGATTTTGTTGAGATTTGATGGTCATTTGTTGATAATACTATGAAATAAAGCTTTCTAGCAACATGCATGCACGATCTATGATATTTTAAAGTTGATACCTGATGATACCAATGCTGGGTATCATGAGACTTAATCATTAAATCAAGATTTTCCAAAACTGAATTTAGATTGCCACTACTTGAGTTTTTATTTTTTCTTCCAAACAAATAATTTATTTCATTATTTGCATCCAAAAATATGTTATCAAAAAATCCTTGTCAACCGGCTTATACACGTTCTCAAAAGGCATGTTCATTTGACTTTGATCAATTCTTATTCTCGACTGGAACATCTGATTAATGTAAACAAAGCTATCGTTAAGCTCAGCAGCTGTGGGTAGAAGGTATTTTGGTAAAAATTCCACCTATATTATTAAAATATATATAAGAGAAAAATTATTAGTCATTAATAACGAAAATTAGTAATAAACAAACCTCAGTTGGTTGCTTCAAAATTTTGCCAACTGTGGACCATATATGTTTTTGCATCTTTTGCCATCCAATAGCCCGTGGTATGGCCTCAGTATACGTACATACTTTCTTCAGATACGGAAAGCATTCGTATATCCAAATCTTTTAAACAAATAAGAATTACATCAAACTATTTTTAAAATTTACCAGACGTGATAAATAAAATAACTATACCTTAAAAACCCAAACGAAACCGGTCAACGTTTAGTAAACTCCGATATGTCCGACCCCAGAAATATGACCCCCGATTATATTCGTTCCATAATTTAAAGTCTTCAACCAGCATCAGCTGTTCTTGCTCGACTTTTTTGTCCGTCTCAACCCCCATAAAGAGAGAGTATAATAGTAACAATAATGAGAGACGCACTATGTCGGCGTCATCAAAATTATTTTCGTTTTCTTCCAAAAACGACTTTAAACTGTCTACCGAAAACGGAATAACAATATTATTTGATAGGACGTGGTTAATAAAGGCACAACGTCCTTTATTTTTATTGGTGTTATCACCAAATGTAAATCCAGTAATAATACAAAACTCACATGGCCCGCACGCAACGGTTCGCAATTGTTGTTGTAAACATAATATATCTCGTCATACTCAGGCTCAAGATTTATGTCTTGTTGAAGTTGTAAAATGGAGTGAATTAGTTGACTATTTGGTTGTGTGACACCTTGCAAATCCAGGTCAGTATTATATATATTTTAATAATAATTTGTATTATTATTATTACTTACGTGACACTAGAATTAGATTAATTTAGTGTAACACGTGACACGACAGTCCAAACATGAACAACTGAGCGATAATTCGATGAATTATCAAAAACGCACACATTTGTCTCGATTAACGAACGTTCTTGAATTAAATCGACAATGATGCAATTGAACTATAACTAAGCCCTGTATGAGCCCATAATGAGCTAAATTATGATTAAAGTCATAAAACGATGTTCATAATCGCGAAACGATTGAAAAACGAACTTAACACAATGAAATTAGGCCAATTGGGCTTGTCTGAAAAGCGTCGCGGTACGCCAAGGACCCTGAATTAGGCCTTGTCGGTACGCAAAGCCGGGGAGAATTTGAATTCTCCGAAAATCGTCGCGGTACGCGACGACGAATCATCTCCCACCTCAGCGGTACACGACATGTTTTGGGAAACAAACGAATATAATAATCGTGGCGATACGCCAAGGGGGCCTAGGGCCGGCCTGGCGGTACGTGACCACCCCAGTTCGCAGAAAAATCATAAATAGCCGCCCTATCCATCCTGATCACTCCCTACACCAAATCTCTCAAACTCACACACCAAATCTCGGCCATAACCCTCTGTACGACACCCTCAAGTCTACTGGAAGCACTCCTAATCTCCATTGAAGGTCTATTGAAGGTTTGAAGCTCAAACTTGGAAAGAAAGCTTGAAGGAACTCCCAAAATCTTTGGACTAGCTGCTGATTTCTCATTCTCAGCCACCCCCAGGAGCATTTCAGTTGTCATTCCAGCTAAATCTCCACATCTAAGCTTCCTTGGAGGTAGTTTTCATGATTTAAACACACACCCAACACAAAACACGCATGCGCGTATTTAAACTATAATAAACATGTATTTCTATGCGTTTACTACTGATTTGGTTTATTCGGGATGATCTATTATGATTTTGTTGATATTTGATGGTCATTTGTTGATAATACTATGAAATAAAGCTTTCTAGCTGTGACAATCCGACTTTTCAAGTTAACCTTGTTAACCTAAGTAGGCTCAACAAGGCCAATGAAGGCCCAACAAGGCCAATGAAGGCCCAGTAAAGCCAAAGAAGATCCAGTAAGGTCAAGGAAGACCCAACAAGATCAATTAGGCCCAACGAAGTCAATGTGGGCCCAACAGAGCCAATGTAGGCCCATTGAGATCTAGGGAGGCACAATTATAAAATTAAGGCCAATAAGGTCACTATAGGCCCAATGAATTCTAGGTAGGCCCAATGAAGTTTAGGTAGGCCAACAAGGCCCAAGGTAGGCCCATATATAGTTATGAGGCCCAAATTGATTAGTTAAGCCCAAAAAAATGTTTCAATTGGCCAATTAGTGACAATTCGGGATTTTCGGTTTAATTTTGTTAACCGAAATGTTAAGTTATTGATCCAGAATAATTTATAAGGGTTAAGAAGTATCAAAAATCAGGTTTTAAGTGTTTAATTTCAAGGATTAGATTATAAGTTGTAATAATAGTTGATTTTGACTTTTAAAAGTCAAAAATTCGGTTATATTAATATGGGGAATTCGAAATTTCTGTTGTTACACTGAAATTAATGGAATTAACTTTGCAATCATCTCATATTAGTGAAATGTAACAGAAATCATACGTTATTAGAAGAATTAATGACCGAATTTAAATCATTTGGGGTCCAAGGGTCGTAACCGAAGTTGGTTCAAATCACACTTGTATAATACGAGTTAAATCAATCAAATTGAGGACTTCTAAACTCTCATCGGCGCTATTAGAAACTGTTGCAATCGACAATTTGATCCAAACAGCTCAATACAAAGGATTTCACTCTTGAGGGGGGCCGAAAGTAGGACTTCTAAGTGAACTTCAACGAATCATCACTAAAAGAGGTAAAAATCTATCCCCACACAACCTAAACATACCGATTAAGCGAACCCATATGCTAATTGCAGCTTCTAACATCAAATGGTGTGAATCCGAGTTCTAGGGTTTATCCTAGAACACGTTTTGGGGATTTTGTATTAAATGGATTTGATATTCAAATTAAATGGCATGGGTAGTTCCAGAAAGTCCCGATTTAGGTTAATGCTAGGGTAATTTCACATTAAAACCATGAATCATTAGATTTCGAGTTCTAGGGTTTATCTCAAGACATGAATTGGGGGTTTCGGCTCAATTGAGTTGGAGAATGAAATCAAATGGTGCAGAGAGGGTCGAAACACTCTTATTATAGAAATCCCTAAGTCAATTTTATGATGTAATAACGAATTGAATGGGAACGAATTCTAGGGATCTTGAATGTAAACGTTTTGAGGATTTCAATCTAAATTGATTTTATTTTCAAATTAATTGGTGTAGGAAGCTTCGAAACTTATTGTTTAATGAAAACCCCATGGTTTCGGGGACTCACATTAGCAAATTGAACGATCTTGAGTTAGAGTTTAAGAATTGGGGTTCGAAACTTGTAATATTCAATTAATCGGATTATAGAAGCTTATTTTTCGAATTGAAAACATCAGCAGGGTCGTTTAGATTCATGGGACAAAAGCCCCATGGTTAGGGGATCAATGAGATTCGAATTGGGGCCCAATTGAATCAATATGCTTCGGCTATGAATATCAAAGGGGTTAGTGGGCCGTTTGGGCTTAAAAGGATTAAGTTCTATAGGCTGTTAATAAAAACATGGCAGATCAGATGGTAGGGATAGTGTGTTGCGAGTATGAGGTCGCGGGTTCGAGCCGGGGGGGTGGCAGGTTTTTGATAAAAATTACATTTTTGGTATTTTTGAAATATCTTCCACATACGAACTCCGTTTTAATCCGTTCAAGTTGCGTTGGAACCGTAACGAGAATACGAACGTATTAGAACGATAAAATTTATATTTTAGTTCGAAAACGAAATCGCGTATAATTACGTTTATTTAAATAAAATCGTATAGGATTTTATTTAAACGATTTCAAAGGCACGCGTACTCACGTATGCGTATTTCTAACACTTTAGCATACGTATGTTGATACGTATGTGATGTCAAGCACAAAACGACATTTCGAATAACACTAGGTTATTGTTTAAACACAGATTTTTCGTAGAGGATTTCTACGCAAGTTCACACGTATTTGATCATTCTGCTATTACCAAAGGTGCGTACACGGCCCCTTTCTTATTTTAAACTGTTTTGGGGGAGAAAACATGTGCAACAAACTATTTTAGATACATATCACTTGCATGAGTTATCTGTTTACATTATGTGACAATATATCAACTTGAAAGTCCTTACACACCTCGAACCGTTTAGTTTGCTGTAATGCAAAGCGTGGTAGTTGGAAATAGATCTATTAGGTTTGACAAACCTCACCTGGTAGATGGGATCTACGCAGGTGTTTGACTGACCAAACACATTTTTCTATTGTTGTGATAGACAATAGTGGCAAGGCGAAAACATGCTATAGCATGGCAATTAGTCAGCTTCGGTGTCGAACACGTATGTAAATAGTTTATATGACTAGCTATCATGACTGTGCATTTGTGATTATGTTATCTACAACTTATTATTCAAACTGATGTTTTGAACACTTGATTACTTAAAACCTGTGTTATGCACCAACCTTTGTGTTGACTTGATTTGCATGTTTTCTCAGGACGCTAAGGCGCGCGTTACAGCTGGCATGGACTAGGAAGATAGAGTCTCATGCATTATAAACACTTTGAATTTGAATTTGAACATTTGAACATTTAAGTACTTTGGTTTGTAATGTTTTACTTATCAACTGTTATTTGGTTTTGAAACGCTTCCGCAACTTTTTGTAAACTCTGAATGTTATGTTTTAAAGACCAACGTATGTTTTGAAATTCATATAGAGGTCTTCGCTATGTCTAATGATCTGAGATCCTGGTTTGTCACGTTTCCAAACGGTATGATTCCGTTAGTTGAAATTGGGGGTGTGACAGATTGGTATCAGAGCCAGGTTATAGCGAACTAGGTTTGCATTTGTAGGCCTAGACTATGACTGTTAGACATTAGACACATCTGTTAATACGTATTGCTTAGAAATTACATATGACACTATGTAATTGACTTGTTTACGTATTCCATGGCACTGTACTTACATATGGTATTATGTAACAGGCATGGCTTCATCATCAGTCCCATACATTATCATTGATGATTCCGAGGACGAGGAGCCGATGGTTCCGGCACCACCATCATCACCACCACCACCTATTCCATCACCTCCACCGTATGAGATGGAGGACTCCGATCCCGAGGAGGACCCGGAGGAAGACCCAGAGGAGGATCCGGAGGAGGATCCAGACGAGGATCCCGACGAGGATCCAGAGGAGGACCCGGATGAGGATCCGGAAGAGGAGCCTGAGGAGGGCACTCAGCAGATCCCTGCTGAGGGACCTTCTACACATTCACCACCAGCATTAGATGCTCCTGAGCCTAAGAGGCAAAGGACAGACGCCGAGGAGATCGCCAAATTGCGCGAGGATCTGGAAGTAGCAGAAGATAGGATAGCACAGAGATCTCAGGAGTTATGGGATGCTATTGAGAGGCAGGATGATCTTGCCCATCTTGTTCACGATATGCGGGATGAGATGATCAATTTGATTGGTCGTCTAGAAGAGTCAGAGAACCGAGAGGAGATCTTAGCAGGCAGAATTGAAGCTTTAGAGGATTTAGTGGTAGTTGAGAATGAGGAACAGGATGAGGATGAGGAGGAGGAACCAGCACCAGTTGCTGAGTCCGATCCTGAATCCACCATTGAGGACGATTGATTGTTTTCTTTTCTTTCTTGTTTTATTTAAACTTATTAGGAACGGGTTGTGTTCCTACATTAGTAGTTTGAAAACTTGTATTTCATTTCAAAAGTATTGTACTCAAAGAAAGTTTCTATCTATGAAAGAATTATCATTTATTTTCAACAACTGTGTTGATTTATATTACATGTTATGTTTGTTGTTTCTATTTACACATGTCAAAAATTGGATTTTGATTATGCGCTAACACTTCTTGTAAATAGGAAACAAATGGCTGAGGGAAACGTTCGCATGACAGTCGCTGAGCTCAACGAGCTAATTAACAACAGAGTCACTGAGGCTATTGCACAGTATGCTCAGACACATAACACAGGACCACATGGTCCAGCTGGGGGATTGATTAACCCACAAGTCTGCACGTTCAAGATGTTCTTGGACTGCAAACCTCACAATTTCAAAGGGTCGGAGGGAGCCATAGGACTTCTCCGATGGATTGAAAAGGCAGAGTCTGTGTTCGAGATGTGCAACTGCCCTGATGAAAGCAAGGTGAAATTTGCTACTGGAACATTAGAGGGTCCAGCACTGACTTGGTGGAACTCCAATGTTCAGACCCTGGGGTTGGGAGAAGCAAATGCGTTGACCTGGAACAACTTCAAAACCTTACTACAAGAGGAGTATTGTCCTCGTAGTGAAATGCAGAAGTTGGAGGAAGAGTATTGGCACCTCAAGATGGAGGGGTCAAATATTGAGGAGTACACGACCAGATCGCATGAACTGGCCAGACTGCTACCACACATGGCTACTCCAGTCAGTAAGTGGATCGAAAGGTACATTGGAGGACTAGTGCCTCAGATTCAGGGGATGGTTACTTCAGCAAATCCCACCACCATCCAACAAGCTGTTCGTCTAGCGCATCAGCTTACTGATCAGGCAGTGTTACAGGGAACCCTGCCTAAGCGAACATCTGCTACCAAGGTAGGAGATCACAAGAGAAAGTGGGAAAGTAACAACTTCAAGGGTAACAACCAACAGCAGAACAGGAAGCAGGACTCAAACAAGTCCTATCATAATTCCAACAGTGGTCAGCAATCATCATCATCGGGGGGCTATATTGGTAAGCACCCCAAGTGCAACAGGTGTGGTTATCATCATGCGGGTAACCAGTGTGACAGAGCTAAGTGCCAGAGGTGTGGCAAGATTGGGCATGCGGCTAAAGATTGTCGCGGAGAACTACAGCACAATCATAACAATCAGAACAATAACAATCAGAACAACGCGCAGAAGGGTTGTTTCGAGTGCGGTAAGATGGGGCATTTTAAGAAAGATTGCCCACAACTTAAGAAAGGCGGGGACAATAATGGAAATGGTAATGGAAATGGCAACGGTAATGGAAATGGCACCAACAACAACAACAACAATAACAACAACAACAACAACAACGGTGCTAGAGGCAGGGCGTTTGTGATAGGAGGACGTCAAGCGCGGGAGGATCCCAACATTGTCACGGGTACGTTCCTCTTAAATAATCACTATGCCTCTATGTTATTTGACACTGGTGCCGATCGGAGCTTTGTATCTAGTTCACTTGCTAAGTTGCTAAATGTTAGTCCCACTGCCTTAGATAATCCATACACTGTGGAATTAGCTGATGGTAAGTTGATTGTAGTAGAAAACATTTATAAGGGATGTATCCTTGATTTGATGGGTCAGACATTAGAGATTGATCTGATGCCTATTGCCTTAGGCAGTTTTGATGTAGTCATTGGCATGGACTGGTTGTCCAAAAACCAGGCTGAAATAGTATGCCATGAAAAGATTGTTCGTGTACCTCTTACAAACGGAGAAACACTGTATGTACAAGGTGAAAAGATCAGTACGCCACTGCGTCTCATATATTGTATGAAAGCACACAAGTGTCTACGTAAGGGTCATACGGCAGTTATAGCACTTATAACTGAAAAGCCAGTAACTGAGAAGAAGCTTGAGAATATACCTGTAGTTTGTGAGTTTCCGGAGGTATTTCCAGAAGACTTGCCGGGATTACCGCCTATCAGACAGGTGGAATTCCGAATCGATCTTACACCAGACGCAGCACCGATAGCTAGGGCGCCTTATCGACTTGCACCGTCAGAGATGCAAGAGTTATCCACACAATTGCAAGAGTTGTTGGATAAGGGTTTCATACGACCTAGTTTTTCACCGTGGGGAGCTCCAGTTTTGTTTGTAAAGAAGAAGGACGGGACTTTCCGTATGTGTATCGATTACCGGGAATTGAATAAGGTTACTATCAAGAACCGGTATCCGTTACCCAGAATCGACGATCTGTTCGATCAGTTGCAAGGTTCGAGTTACTACTCGAAGATTGATCTCAAGTCGGGTTATCATCAACTAAGAGTCCAGGAGGAGGATATTCCAAAGACAGCATTTAGGACGCGCTATGGCCATTATGAGTTCTTGGTCATGCCATTTGGGTTGACAAACGCTCCAGCCGTATTCATGGATCTCATGAATCGTGTTTGTAAACCTTATCTTGATAAGTTTGTCATTGTTTTCATCGATGACATTCTCATCTATTCAAAGTCTGAGGAGGAACATGCTGAACATCTTCGATTACTGCTAGAGTTATTGAAACAAGAACAACTGTATGCTAAGTTCTCGAAATGTGATTTCTGGATGCGAGAAGTACAGTTCTTGGGTCATATAGTTAATGAAAAGGGTATACATGTGGATCCAGCAAAGATTGAAGCGATTAAGAATTGGGAAGCACCAAAGACCCCTACCGAGGTACGACAATTCCTTGGTTTGGCGGGTTATTATCGACGATTCATTGAGGGTTTCTCAAAGATCGCTCAACCACTTACAGCTCTGACGCACAAGGGAACAAAGTATAACTGGACGAATAAACAGGAAGCTGCATTCCAGTTATTGAAACAGAAGCTTTGCAGCGCACCGATTCTGTCCTTACCGGAAGGAACGGAAGACTTTGCGGTGTATTGTGACGCATCTGGACAGGGTTTGGGATGTGTATTGATGCAACGGGATAAGGTGATCGCTTATGCTTCCAGACAACTACGAACACATGAAAAGAATTACACTACTCATGATTTGGAGTTAGGAGCAGTGGTTTTTGCTTTGAAGATTTGGAGGCATTACTTATATGGAACTAAGTGTACTATTTATACTGATCATAAGAGTTTGCAACATATCTTTGATCAGAAGGAGCTTAATATGAGGCAACGACGATGGGTTGAGTTGTTGAACGATTATGAGTGTGCGATTAAGTATCACCCGGGAAAGGCTAATGTAGTAGCCGATGCTTTAAGCAGAAAGGATACTTCAACAAGACGGGTTCGTGCACTTATGATGACGATACATACTGACTTACCTGACAAGGTACGCAGTGCTCAGATCGAGGCCTTGAAAAAGGAAAACTTGGTACAGGAATCTTTACGGGGAATGGAAGAACAGTTGGATACGAATGCTGATGGAATTCGTTATTTCATTAACCGAATGTGGATACCTTTGTATGGAGGCTTAAGGGAACTCGTGATGGACGAAGCGCACAAGTCCAGATATTCAGTCCATCCGGGATCAGACAAGATGTATCATGATTTGAAGGCACTATATTGGTGGCCTCACATGAAGGCCGATATTGCTAAGTACGTTAGCAAATGTTTGACTTGTTCGAAAGTCAAAGTTGAATATCAGAAGCCATCTGGTTTACTGCAACAACCAGAGATACCGATGTGGAAATGGGAACAGATTTCGATGGACTTCATTACTAAGTTACCCCGTACACCGACTGGTTGTGATACGATATGGGTAATTGTCGATCGATTAACGAAATCTGCACACTTCTTAGCAATCAAGGAAACTGACAAGATGGAGAAATTGACTCGCATTTACATCAAGGAAGTAGTAGCACGGCATGGCGTGCCAATCTCTATCATATCAGATCGGGATGCCCGGTTTACTTCCAATTTTTGGAAATCTCTTCATAAGTCATTGGGGACTCGCTTGGATATGAGTACCGCTTATCATCCACAGACCGATGGTCAAAGTGAACGTACGATTCAAACGCTCGAGGATATGTTACGAGCTTGTGTAATTGACTTTGGTGATAGCTGGGAGAATCATTTACCGTTGGTGGAATTCTCTTACAACAATAGTTATCATACAAGTATTCAGGCAGCACCGTTTGAAGCGTTGTATGGTCGCAAATGTCGTTCACCAGTTTGCTGGGCTGAAATTGGTGACAGTCAGATAACAGGTCCTGAACTGGTGCACGAGACGACAGAGAAGATAGTTCAAATCCGGAACCGTATGGCAGCGGCTCGGGATCGACAGAAGAGTTATGCAGACAAACGTCGCAAGCCGTTGGAATTTCAAGTAGGTGACCGAGTTCTTCTAAAGGTATCACCTTGGAAAGTTGTGATACGATTCGGCAAGCGCGGCAAGCTTAGTCCACGTTACGTAGGACCTTTTGAGATTCTGAAAAGGATTGGTCCGGTTGCGTATCAACTCAAACTGCCGGATGAACTTAGTGGAGTTCATGATGTGTTTCATGTGTCGAACTTAAAGAAATGTCTTTCTGATGAGACATTGATTGTACCGTTGGAAGAAATACAAGTAGATGAACAGTTACGATTCATTGAAGAACCGGCGGAAATCATGGACCGAGAGGTCAAACAACTGAAGCAAAGCAAGATTCCGATAGTCAAAGTTCGATGGAATTCAAGACGGGGTCCTGAATTCACATGGGAACGGGAAGATCAAATGATGAAGAAATATCCTCATCTATTCAAGACAGCTACTGCTAACACTGAGAGCGCACGTTAAATTTCGGGACGAAATTTCCTTCAACAAGGGGATGACGTGATGCTTTCACACATCAACACTGCAAATTTCAAACTGTAAGCACAAACATTTTATTTATTCAATTGATTTTGATTTTGTTACAAACATTTGTGCTACATTACATTCTATATATTTTATGTGCTACATTTCATATGTTACATGTTATGGTAGTACATACACGATTGGTTATATACACTTTACTATGTGCGGGGTTGCATAGTACAAACAGTTATAGACACTCACTATGTGTGAGGCTACACAACACAGTATGATCAAACACAAACAGTCACAGTTAGGTGAATTAACTAGTGTACACGCAAACAGTTACATTGAACGATCACAATTGAGTTGTGATGTTGCAAGCATTAGACTTTGTGTGTGAGTACACACAAGCACACAGAATGATCAAATCACACTAACACGTACGATTTAAACTCGTAAGTAGTTTCCTAACTACTCTTAACACTTGCTAATTTTCGGGACGAAAATTCCTTCAACGAGGGGATGATGTGACAATCCGACTTTTCAAGTTAACCTTGTTAACCTAAGTAGGCTCAACAAGGCCAATGAAGGCCCAACAAGGCCAATGAAGGCCCAGTAAAGCCAAAGAAGATCCAGTAAGGTCAAGGAAGACCCAACAAGATCAATTAGGCCCAACGAAGTCAATGTGGGCCCAACAGAGCCAATGTAGGCCCATTGAGATCTAGGGAGGCACAATTATAAAATTAAGGCCAATAAGGTCACTATAGGCCCAATGAATTCTAGGTAGGCCCAATGAAGTTTAGGTAGGCCAACAAGGCCCAAGGTAGGCCCATATATAGTTATGAGGCCCAAATTGATTAGTTAAGCCCAAAAAAATGTTTCAATTGGCCAATTAGTGACAATTCGGGATTTTCGGTTTAATTTTGTTAACCGAAATGTTAAGTTATTGATCCAGAATAATTTATAAGGGTTAAGAAGTATCAAAAATCAGGTTTTAAGTGTTTAATTTCAAGGATTAGATTATAAGTTGTAATAATAGTTGATTTTGACTTTTAAAAGTCAAAAATTCGGTTATATTAATATGGGGAATTCGAAATTTCTGTTGTTACACTGAAATTAATGGAATTAACTTTGCAATCATCTCATATTAGTGAAATGTAACAGAAATCATACGTTATTAGAAGAATTAATGACCGAATTTAAATCATTTGGGGTCCAAGGGTCGTAACCGAAGTTGGTTCAAATCACACTTGTATAATACGAGTTAAATCAATCAAATTGAGGACTTCTAAACTCTCATCGGCGCTATTAGAAACTGTTGCAATCGACAATTTGATCCAAACAGCTCAATACAAAGGATTTCACTCTTGAGGGGGGCCGAAAGTAGGACTTCTAAGTGAACTTCAACGAATCATCACTAAAAGAGGTAAAAATCTATCCCCACACAACCTAAACATACCGATTAAGCGAACCCATATGCTAATTGCAGCTTCTAACATCAAATGGTGTGAATCCGAGTTCTAGGGTTTATCCTAGAACACGTTTTGGGGATTTTGTATTAAATGGATTTGATATTCAAATTAAATGGCATGGGTAGTTCCAGAAAGTCCCGATTTAGGTTAATGCTAGGGTAATTTCACATTAAAACCATGAATCATTAGATTTCGAGTTCTAGGGTTTATCTCAAGACATGAATTGGGGGTTTCGGCTCAATTGAGTTGGAGAATGAAATCAAATGGTGCAGAGAGGGTCGAAACACTCTTATTATAGAAATCCCTAAGTCAATTTTATGATGTAATAACGAATTGAATGGGAACGAATTCTAGGGATCTTGAATGTAAACGTTTTGAGGATTTCAATCTAAATTGATTTTATTTTCAAATTAATTGGTGTAGGAAGCTTCGAAACTTATTGTTTAATGAAAACCCCATGGTTTCGGGGACTCACATTAGCAAATTGAACGATCTTGAGTTAGAGTTTAAGAATTGGGGTTCGAAACTTGTAATATTCAATTAATCGGATTATAGAAGCTTATTTTTCGAATTGAAAACATCAGCAGGGTCGTTTAGATTCATGGGACAAAAGCCCCATGGTTAGGGGATCAATGAGATTCGAATTGGGGCCCAATTGAATCAATATGCTTCGGCTATGAATATCAAAGGGGTTAGTGGGCCGTTTGGGCTTAAAAGGATTAAGTTCTATAGGCTGTTAATAAAAACATGGCAGATCAGATGGTAGGGATAGTGTGTTGCGAGTATGAGGTCGCGGGTTCGAGCCGGGGGGGTGGCAGGTTTTTGATAAAAATTACATTTTTGGTATTTTTGAAATATCTTCCACATACGAACTCCGTTTTAATCCGTTCAAGTTGCGTTGGAACCGTAACGAGAATACGAACGTATTAGAACGATAAAATTTATATTTTAGTTCGAAAACGAAATCGCGTATAATTACGTTTATTTAAATAAAATCGTATAGGATTTTATTTAAACGATTTCAAAGGCACGCGTACTCACGTATGCGTATTTCTAACACTTTAGCATACGTATGTTGATACGTATGTGATGTCAAGCACAAAACGACATTTCGAATAACACTAGGTTATTGTTTAAACACAGATTTTTCGTAGAGGATTTCTACGCAAGTTCACACGTATTTGATCATTCTGCTATTACCAAAGGTGCGTACACGGCCCCTTTCTTATTTTAAACTGTTTTGGGGGAGAAAACATGTGCAACAAACTATTTTAGATACATATCACTTGCATGAGTTATCTGTTTACATTATGTGACAATATATCAACTTGAAAGTCCTTACACACCTCGAACCGTTTAGTTTGCTGTAATGCAAAGCGTGGTAGTTGGAAATAGATCTATTAGGTTTGACAAACCTCACCTGGTAGATGGGATCTACGCAGGTGTTTGACTGACCAAACACATTTTTCTATTGTTGTGATAGACAATAGTGGCAAGGCGAAAACATGCTATAGCATGGCAATTAGTCAGCTTCGGTGTCGAACACGTATGTAAATAGTTTATATGACTAGCTATCATGACTGTGCATTTGTGATTATGTTATCTACAACTTATTATTCAAACTGATGTTTTGAACACTTGATTACTTAAAACCTGTGTTATGCACCAACCTTTGTGTTGACTTGATTTGCATGTTTTCTCAGGACGCTAAGGCGCGCGTTACAGCTGGCATGGACTAGGAAGATAGAGTCTCATGCATTATAAACACTTTGAATTTGAATTTGAACATTTGAACATTTAAGTACTTTGGTTTGTAATGTTTTACTTATCAACTGTTATTTGGTTTTGAAACGCTTCCGCAACTTTTTGTAAACTCTGAATGTTATGTTTTAAAGACCAACGTATGTTTTGAAATTCATATAGAGGTCTTCGCTATGTCTAATGATCTGAGATCCTGGTTTGTCACGTTTCCAAACGGTATGATTCCGTTAGTTGAAATTGGGGGTGTGAGACTAGCAACATGCATGCACGATCTATGATATTTTAGATGATTTTAGATGTTAATGAATGATTATTGATGATATTAGGGGATATCTACAAGGTCCACGTTGATTATTATGGTCAAGAGATGGTTATGTGAGATTATTACTATTTTTAGTAACTTTAAAGTTACAAAATGATATTATATAAAGAAATAGGGACATGCACGTGTTTTGAGATAATGGTTTATGACTAAAATGATGATTCTTAGTATATTGGTTATTTAAAATTCATGTATAATATGATTTGAACACTTGTTACTATAAATAGTAACTTTATTATGACAAATTGATACATGATGATGTTCTAGACATAATAAGTGTGCTTATATGATTATTTGAATCTAATATGATAATATTAGGTGTTTTTGATTTAATAGAATGGTTGAAATATGGGTATTTGTTACAAGTTTCAATAAATATAAACTTTGTCTAGTGTACTTGTTCATGAATATCGAATTGGTCATGTTTAAGTTATGATGATAATGAGAGTCTTATGTAGTTGAGAGGATTATTGATGATTAGAATGATGATATATGCAAACTTTCTATAAATAGTAACTTTATTCATGTAAATTTGCAAAATGTAACTATCTAATGTGATTAAGGAGTAAACTATATTTACAAATGATATTTGTGAGTGAAATAACAAGTTATATGCTTAACTTGCTCAAGCTATGCTAAATATAAAAACTTACTATATTTGGTAACTTTTAAATGAGAAATGTATTTATATGATAACTTACAACGGTGTACTATGTGATAACATGATCATATAGGATTAATGAGCATGTTAGACTAATTTAAAGGTAACATTATCTGACCTGCCTAAAATATAAACTTTCTTAAAATGGAAACTTACTATGAGTAGTAAGTTATCCTACGAACGTAATTCATGTGCTACACATATCACACGACACTAAACGCACGTTGAATGAACTCTATAACTAAACAAATCACCAACGGGTCGTTAAGTCATACACGGTCAAATACGGTCAAACACGACTGACACAACAATTTAGAGTTGTTTGGACACGAACAAGGTCTAGTGAGACCAACACGAACACGAACACGAACACGACAGTGAACACGAACTCATAACACCTATGTGATATAGGTAACAGCTAAGGGCGAACAACAAACCGTTCATGCAAAACACAACTACAGAAACTCGGGTGAGTTTACAGCCCCACTTTTACTCTTGAATTGTTTTTGAGTGTGCCTGTATCGCAACAAAGTCCTTACATATCCTTATTGTTATTTGTGTATCAAACGAGTCGTTATTACGTAGTACTTGTAACAACCGGTTTTCCATAGTATTTTAATAAATTTATATATAATAAAGTATTTTAGTTTTCCTATGAAGAGTGTTTTGATAATGACATGATAAAGTCGCTATGTGGCTACTTTTTTATAAAGGGTGATCACATGATACTAGAAAGTGGTTTATAGATTAATAATATCACATTATCAAGACAACAAAATAATGATCATAATGAGGGAAAGCGAAATTGGCAAACAATGCTCCGAATAAAAGTTATGATAAAACGAGTTTTGAACGATAATCATAAAATGACCTAGGATGAGTGATTAATATGATTAGATAGGTATTTAAAAATCGTGAATGTGGGCGAAAACGGTGCGCAAAACGGAGTTCGTATGAAGCCAGAATCGCGAAAACAAGTTCAAGACATTACGCGCGTTCGCCGACACGTGTCCTAGGTGGCAAGACACGTGTTTTCAAGGATTGCCACGTGTCATAAGTGGCTGCCACGTGTCATATGTGGCTGCCACGTGTCATAGGTGGCTTCTGCGTGTCCCACATGATTGCCAAGTGTCCGACGATGTGTCGCATCCTGGTTATCTCGATTCGCGTGCCAGTTCCTATAAATAGTTCGTACCTCGTCATTTTTCGCACAAAGTTTCGAGTTCCAACCCTATTATAATGACATAAATACCCTCATAAACCTCCTTTGAGGTCAATTAAGTGTGTGGAAGCACGTGACGAGTGATCGGGACTAGCCATACGGTTAAACAAGCTGTTGTCTGGATATAGCGAGGTAAGCTTATGCTTAAGTTTCAAATGTTAAGGTTATCTTCATAAGTATATATGGGGTTGTATTGACTAAATAAACCATCTTGTAAGGATCGCTAAGGCTGATGCGTGCCAAAACATCTCTGGATCAAGTCATGAACTTTCAGATGATATACAACCACTGAATGATAAGAATTAACCATCGGAAGAATCATTGCTTCCGAAGGATAATTCCCTTCCACTGAAAGCATCAGGTTCCCTATTCAGTGGTTAAAGGCTCGAATCGATCAGTGCATCCGATCGATGATCAGTGCTTCCGATCATCAGTGGTACCCAAGACAAAGACTTCCGAAGACTTTCTCTCTAACAAAGATTCTTGATACTTATGGAAATAAACAGAGCTGCTTTCTCACACTTTGAATAACAGAGAAGACACTCCGATATTATTCAGGAACAAAGAAGATTTGTCAAGACTACAAAGACACTAAACAGTTAATGCCTTTTGTTGTTTAGGTATTTATTGTAAAAGTCAATGAAGTCTTTTGTATTAATTGTAATTAATATGGCTTGGCCTGTCAAGACCATAACAGATACTAGATTTAGCATACATTTGTTTCTAGTGTTTTGTCCAGCCGTGTATCCCTACGAGGATACAGTTGTAGGTCTTAGTATAAACACGTTCACTTGTTAGTTAGCAAATTACGAGTGAGTGCTTGAGCTAAGTGTTGTAAAACTAACAGTTGAATGCAATATACTTTGACCTTGAATTTACAATTGCTTTCAGCATTTTGTTTCAAACTGTTTTACAAATCTAGTTGATAGAATTTCCACATCTATCAACTTTGTAGAAGATAACTTGTGTAAGTGTTGTGTATATTACATAACCCGATCCAACAAGTGGTATCAGAGCTTTGGCTCTTTAACTTAAAAAACTAACCATTCTTAAGTTACCGTTTGTGTATCTTCTACTACTCTTTGTTTTACAAGCTACTTCAAAGTCACAATGACCACCATCAGCAAGCATGACACTAAGAATGGTACTCTCAACAAGCCTCCCATGTTTACTCCTGACGATTATGATACATGGAAGGTTAGGATGGAGGGTTTTATCAGGAACCAAGACTTCAAACTTTGGAAGTAAGTTCTTGAGGGACCGTTCATCCTAACTATTGCCGCTGTAGGCACCGGTGGAGCACCCATGCCAAAAGATCCATCTCTGTACTCGGATGAAGATTACAAGAAGATGGAGGTGGATTTGAAGGCATTATGGCTGATCCAGATAGCGATTCCCAACTCAATCATACACGCATTTAAGAAATACAAATCTGCACAGGAGCTGTGGAACTCTTTGCAGCAGATGCATGAGGGATCCGAAGATGTCAAGGAAAACAAGAAAGACATGCTGAAGCAGAAGTTTAAGAATTTCTGTCAAGAGACTAACGAGAAGATGGCTTCTCAATATCTGAGGTATGTCCACTTAGTTGATGAGTTGGTGGCTGTAAAGATGGAGAACCAAGATGTTATCAGAAAGTTTCTTAGATCACTTTCACAAGCGTGAAACATCTACTCTGTTGCTATTCGAAGAACAGAGAATCTGAGAACTTTGAAGCTTGGAGAACTATTTGGTATACTTAGTGCATACCAAATGGAAATTGATGCACAGGAACCTAGACCTTCCTCTGTACCCTCAGGTTCAGCTGCCTTATATGCACCCATCCATAATCCATCATACCAAAATTTTCAACCTATCTACCACTCAACTTCCATAGCCATTGTCACTTTTCCTGAAACTCCAACTCCATCTACCTCCCACTCAAACCCATTCACTAACTCAACTTCACTGCTTACTTCAAGCCAATGAGCTTTTATGGCTGAAGAAACCAACTATTTTCATCTGTGCCAGGAAGATTTAGATGGCATTCATGCTGATCATCTTGAGGAGATGGACATCAATTACCAGATGGACATGATTTCCTACAGGGCACAGAAGTTCTATCAAAGAACTGGTAGACAGTTTAAGAAGCACAACATGAAAACTGGGTTTGGCCTAGACAAGTCCAAACTGAAATGCTTCAATTGTCAACAGCTAGGGCATTTTTCTAGAGAGTGTAAATCCCCAAGCTCTCAGCCATCAACATTCGGACAACCACACCAAAGAACATCAAGCTCCTCCAATAGTTAATGTTGCAGAGCAGCATGACTTTTCAGATTGGAGTTTTCAAGCTGAGGATGCTTCTATATCCAACAGCGCCCTGATGGCCAATGACTCAACCTCTACATTCAAGGTAACAGAAGATATGTGTACTCCTGAATGTTTAGAAAAGTTAAATGCTTATAAACGGTTTAATGCTCAAGTGTGTAATGAGCTCGAGTCATTACAAGTTGTTAAGACTAATTTTTTGAATCTGAAAGAAATTATAAAGAAAAGATTAAGGAACTGGAGAAGACCATTTTCAGTTTAAAGCATGAAGACACTAATAAACAGTGTCAAATTAACAATCTTTTGGAAAGGTTAACAACTGCCAAGACAGAACTTGTATTGGCTGAGTTTTACAGAGACAAATTTTTGAGTTAAGGTGAAACATATGAGAAACTCTTTAAAATGAGTGATACAGTTGAGCTGGTTAAGAAAAGAGGGGCTAGTTTAGGTTATAACAAAATGGAACCTCCATCTGCCTATACTCCAATGGTAGAGGTTCGATGTAAATAGAAATTAATCTTGTGTATGATGAAATTTTGGATATACACAAGATTCAACAAGAAAATGATTTGCTTGAATCTAGCCTGACTCAATCATCTCATACATCTGAGGATGACATTTCTAAAAATTTTGAAAAGTTAAAAACAGTTTCTAAATAAAAGAAAAACAAGAAAAACAAACCATCTTTTGTGATGGCTAAATATGTTCAAACCGGGAGTACATCTTCAGATGATTATGTCACTTGTCCATCTGACAAGTCGAAAAGGGCTAGATCAAAGGATAGAAAAACCAGTGTTTCAGGGATTCAGGTAAACCACCCAACCAACAGTACGGTTGGAACTTCAAAACAATCAGGTTCTGGGAACCATAGCTTAGCCTTCTTCAAAAGAGAGAAGCTTCAAAAATCTCTCAATGATCAGACTGTGTGTCTGATGTGTGGTGAAACAAACCATTTTGCTGCCGACTGCTTCTATAATCCAAGAAGTAGAATTCACTCAAGACCACAAGGAAGAGGAAGTAAAAAGGCAAGTTGGATTAAGTCATCTGTTTCCTCGGAAGAATAATTTGCTTCAGAAAGAAGAAAATCTGTCAAGCAGAAAAAGAAGTCATCGGAAGCAAAAGCCAATGGTGCTTCCGACACCCAACATTTCGGAAAAAGATGGTCAGAAGGAAAGCCCCAACACAAAACGAAGTTCAAACCAACATAAGAAAAAGAAAAAGTTTCTTCCAATGGTAGTCAGAGAAAGAACACTTTTTCAACAGTTCTAGAGATCAAGAAAATTTGGAAGAAGAAGGAGAAATCTAAACTAACAGTTCAACCAATTACTCCACTAGCCTGCTTATCATCTGATCCACCAAAGATGATGTAGGACCTCGTAGGAGCTCGGAAACAATCCGGTTCCAAGGGAAATCTGCTTGACAGCCTCTGGAATAGTGGGAAATCCTATTCCAGGGTTTTCCAATCGAAATCAACAGCAACCGTGGTGAATCGAGTGAGTAGAATCAACGTGCGAGTGAGAATCGATCACCACGGGTTGAGAATCGAAGTTGGAAGGTAAGAATCGCTCAAAACTTCAAGGGTTTGACACTGGAGTGCACTGGGAAGAATGAGGACTCGGAAAAGTTAGGTTTGAAATGATTTGAAGTAGTATTTATAGACTGTAGTCATTCGGCCGAATGAGTGGCCGAAGTAGCTCATTCGGCGAATGACTACGTCGAATGAACATGTCATTCGAATGACACATTCGGCGAATGACTCATTCGATCGCCTGTCATTCGCTAGGGCGTTCATTCGGCGAATGACTTCATTCGTTAGAGTCATTCGCCCGAATGGTCAGAACACATTCTTAAACATTAAATATTACTAAATCAAATCAAACAAACATATAATCAACATTAAACATTACGATCAACATATAAAGACAACTTCCATTAATATAACTTGAACTTTACATAATGGTTAATACAAAATTGAACTAGGGACATATAATGCATCTACAAACTCCCCCTTGGACCTAGTTCACTCCTTGGAAGTGTCTTTCTTGAAATACTTTTCAGAAATGGCTTTCCAATCTGCACCAGCATGAATCTTCAAGCATATGCAGATTCGGATAACCCTCATGAACTGAAGTGCCTGTTCCATGTCCTGTATATCAAAGAAAATCTGATGACGATAAAGTGCTTGGACATCTTTGTGGGACAAGTTAGTCAACCACATTGGCTCAAAAATCTGTACTGTCTCCTACTTCTTATCCTTGCACAGAACAATTACTGCCTCTCCAGTCCTTCTATCATAATACCACCATCGGAAGCCCTCCATAAAGTCTTGTCGCATTTTCCTTAACGGAATCTTCTTCAAAACTCTCGGAGGTAGCCACTTCAGGAGAACTTTGTGCTTCCTTGACTGACTGTCAATCTCAGGCAGATAGTATCTTTCAGGCTGTTGTGGTTGGAAGTTCACCCATTTCTTCCTGTACTCATACTGAATTTGTCAAGAGAACCAGGCTGACATTCCAGAATCTTCAGAATATAGCATCCTCAGACGTGCTAACTGATTGACTTCAAAACCTGGCAACGTCTTAAAATCGTGAGGATGCTTGAAATAGTCAATGCCTCTTTCTCTTTTCACATCATAGCACCCAAGATCATGAAAGTATGCCCAGCTTAAGATTTGACCTCCAGCCTTGTAGCCTTTGGTCCTGTATACTTTCTTGTACGTAGCTGGCATCTTTATCATGCTTTCCCTCTTGAGGACCTCCCAGTAGGCCTTCCATTCCTCTTTTCTTTTCTTTTGATCATCTGCTTCGGCTTTGCTAACCTCAACTTGTTCTTCTAAGTATCAGATCAATAGATCTTTAGTGGCTTGATCAAACTGATCAGTGAAAGTTGGCACCTCGTCCTCAGCTGGTGTATACTTTGGGTATTCTTCATCCGTAATATCCTCTAGGATGAATTCATCTACATTATCAAATGCCTCTGGGGTAGGCTCATCAGTAACAAGAAGAGAGGTATCCTCAATGATAACCTCATCAGGATTTAACCTGAATAACTCAGCAATTTGATCCTTTGATAAGCAATGTATAATCTCTCCCTCCTCCTTGTCGTAGCTAACTGAGTGTTGTATAATGCCTTAAGCGTCAAGAATCATAGTAAGAGTTTCGTCCAGTTGACGTCTCACAGGCACAACATCTACTTCCTCAGTAGCATCTGGTTCAACAGTCTGTGTGGAAGGGGATGGAGGAGGAGCTTGTTTCTTCTTGTCATTTGCACTCTTGGACCTGATCTCAGATGTAGAAGGGGCTTGATCATCATCATCATCATCATCATTAGAACTTGATGAACCAGAAGACCCACTTCATGATCCGTCCTGATCATCATCATCTGAATGATCATCTTTGTCAGTATCTTCATAGTCAACTTTCTCCTCATCAGATTCCTCTTCCTCTTCTTCCTCTTCCTCTTCCTCTTCCTTTTCTTTCTCAGAATCTGAATTATCGGAGTGAGCAGTAGTGCCTTCAAGTCTGGGAGTGCTGTCTTTAAGATCTTCAATCTGTTCAGCAAGACGAGCATTCTCCGCCTCCAATAGCAAAATCCGTTCATTGAAACCAGTGGCTGTCAATGCCAGCTGGTTGTGCTCATCTATATATTTCAGCAACTGCTCATCTTGCTGAGCAGATCGAGCCCATAGATCAGCTCTCTGATCGGCAGCCTGAAGCATCAGTGCATCCTGATCTGTTATCCTCTGAATAAGTTGAGCGATAACCAGATCCTGTTCCCTGCTTTTCCTTTCCTGCTCCATGTTCCTCTCCATCAGTCTCAGTACCATACTGTTCAGAGTGCTCAACTGATCCACAACTGAAACAGTAGGTATGAACGTGTCAGCTCGTGAAATGGAGGGACCAGCAGAGGCATCAGTAAATATGGGAGCCTGGGCTATAGAGGTGGTCAGAGGGGCCACAGTATTACGAATCGGAATAGCCCTTGACCTGGTCAGTGAAGAAACTGAGACAGATGCTACTGATGTAACAGTATTTGTAGCAACAGTTCCCAGTTCTGACCTCCTCTGAAAGAGGAACCTCGATCTCTTCCTCCTGCCGGCTGGTGATGAAAAAGACTGAACTGCAGCAACAGAAATGACTGCAGTAGCTGGAACAGAGGTATGAGGAGGAGATGAAATATCAAACTCAGGAATGAATGAAGGATCAGTAATCTCCTCCATCTCAGCTTCACTTCTCTTCCTCTTCCTCTTTATTAACCTCCCACTAATCCAAACACTCTCAAACTCCTCATCTGGTGTATCCTCTAAATCAGAACTATCAGCTTCACTAGTACCAGCCTCACCGGCATCATCACTTGAGTCATCTGACTCATCCCCATCAGCAGCAGAAGTAATGCCTGTCGTATCGAGAGGAGTAGTAACTATGGAGGTAGTAGTAGCCATGAAATCCAGCTCCAATAGTGAATCAATATCTACCTCCTCATCAGCAGCTATAGAGGTACTCACACCAGTACCAGCAGACACACCAACAGCCTCAACTAGGCTAACATCAGCAGTAGAAATGGGATCATTAACACCCGCACTCACACTAACAGAACTAACAGCTGCAGTGCTCACAGCCACTGAGCTCTCACCAGCACCACCACTAACCCATGCACCACTACCTCCTACACCAGCATCATCATCACCACCATCATCAGGCACAACTATATCCTCCATATCTGAGTCAGAATCATCGTGTCTCCATCTCCAACCAACAGGAGCTATGTAATCAGGCCTAGAAAGATGACCAAACAAAGATCGAGCTACAGGCTTTCTCTCCTTGCCTCTGTATGACATCACTCTGTTGAGAGTGAGGTCATTCATGTGCTCCAGCCTGATGATATCAGCATTGATCTTTGGTAAATCAGGTAACTGGGCATCGATCAACTGCTGCAGAAACCTCGGGTACATCAAGAACTTCTTGTCTCATTTCAAAGCCACATTCTCCTTCATATGAGTGAAAACCATCTCAGAGAAGTTGAATGGTCGGTTCAGCACCAGGGCAAAAAAAGCACACTGTATGGTCTCTCTCATGTCATCAAAACCTCGTCTCCTTGATCCAAGGCAATGAATAAGTACATGTGCTAAGTACTTGAACTGTGGAGACATATAAGCTTTGTTGAGGATCCCTGCTCCTAGGTCACCCTCATACTTGCACCTCATGAAGCAGCCTCGAACTAAATAACGATCTAGAAGATACGGCTGATCAGGAGTATCCTGGAAACCACAAACTCTCCTGATATGCTCAGCCGATATAACAACATCATGTCCCAGCACTTTCCCTCGACTAACAGGAGGTTCCACCTCACAATCTATATCTGCAGAGGCCCAGAAATCCTATTGATGAGAGTGGTATGGCACATGTATAGTAGAGATGGCAGTAAAGATCCTCGAACGCCTGAGAAATGTGATAATCTGAGTGTCGTGTTTGGCGTTCGGAGTGGTGAAATCCAAATGTGCACAAATGTTGTTCTTCGTCACTGACTTGTATCCAGCCATTCTAAAAATCAGATAAAAACTTGTTAACATCAATCAGTTGCACAAAATACAAAAATTTGATTAATAACATAGTTGAAACAATTTGACCGAATGAGTCTGATTTGGCCGAATGAACTCTTTGAGCGAATGAGACATTTGTCGAATGAGCTTCATTCGCCGAATAGACCTCATTTGCCGAATGAGTCATATGCTGACTTAGACATTCGCCGAATGAGCTTCATTCGCCGAATGAGTCATTCGCCGAATGAGTCATTCGCCGCATGAGTCATTCGCCGAATGACGACATTCGGCTATCTGTTCAAATTCGAATCCCTTTTGACAAAATTCTCAAATTAGCACATAAAAATTATGCAACCATGCTCAGAATTGACCGACTAACAAGTTTAAAACAGGTCTTAGGGAAGTTAATGACCATTTAGACCCATTATTGCTCTGGCGATTTTAAAACCCTAAAACCCTAAATTTTAAACTGTATGGAACGATTCTGCGGTCAGAACTTGATGATTTTTGATCCACAAATACCTGAGATGATAAGAAACAAAATGATCAGAAGCTGGATCAAGAAAAGTCACAGAAAAATGAACGACTGAAGAAAGAAGATATTCGGGCGAATGAGGTTTCACACAGTAAGGGCGAAAGAGAATTTTGGCGAATGAGATAGTTCACCCAATTTACTGTTTATATAGGGTGGGTCATTCGCTGAATGAGATTGGCGAATGAGCCATTCGCTGTAAACTCATTCGTCGAATGATATTCAAGTGACAACGTCATTCGCCGAATGAAACCAGTCATTCGCCGAATGACAGCAAGTTCATTCGCCGAATGTGGTTCATTCTGTCATGAGTGATTCGGCAGAAAGACTCATTCACTGAATGAAATCATTCGGTCGAATGAGAGATTCTGACCACCATTCAGGCGAATAGGGTTTTTCACCACAAAGCACAAAACACTTTTAAAGAACTTTTCATTTTGATCATCAAAACTTATGCCATTTATGAAGATAAGTCTGGTTGGTTCAGGATTCAGATAAGACAGAATCTGAACTTACAAATGATCATCTAAACTAAAATTGAAAATGTAAAATCTTTTTGTAATTTTTCTGAAAGAAAATACGACTGTACAACTAGCAACTAAATACAACAAAACACATGTTTTTGTGAGAAGTCTATTTAGAAATTAACACATACACTTAATCATATCAGATCAGCATCACTGAACATTTAACTTCAAACACACTTGTCCTATAATCATGATTACTGATGTATTTGTCAGATCTTAAGCCTGACTTTACATAACTTCTAAACAAGATTTATGATTACTCATGTTTTCTAATTGAGTTACCCATTTCATTTTACCATTTAAAGATCAAATCAGTTTATAACTCATTTCAGCACATCTGAATACCAGTCATCATAAATTCTATAAGATTCCAATTTTATTATCTTTTTGTATTTTTCTTGTTCTATCCAAATGGACGGCTCAGCTAGGTTCGTCCCAGCAATATGGCACGTGTATGGAATCGAACTTATTTTGTTTAAGTATTTCTCAAGCTTAATACCAGATTGCTTTTATTTTTCTTCAAGATTAATACCAGCTTGTTTTTGGTTCTCTTCAAGCTTAATACCAGCTTGTTCTTATTTTTCTTCAAGCTTAATACTAGCTTGTTTATTTTTGAAACCTCATTTGATTCTATGATGACCGGTATATGCTTGATTTGAGTCAAAAACTATTTCTCACTCAATTGGTTTTCTAAAACAGATCCCACAAATAAAACTTTCAAAGTCATCACAAATTGTCTATTCATTTTGTAAAATCGGCCTATCAGTACATCACATTATAATTCTTATGTGTTTTCAGCTTTGACATTCACTTTAGCTTCTATGACATGATAGATTAATGTATTACTTTCTTAAAGAAGGCTTTCTCATTTTTCATAATTTTTTAATGTTTTTGGTTTTTCAATTTTTTAATGTTTTTGGTTTTTCAAATTGCATACTTTTTCTCCCCCTAAAACCTAAAACAGACAATCTTTTCGTATTTTTGTTTAGTATAAGGAAATAACAAGAAAATGAATTAAAGAAAGAAATAAAAACAAGAACAAAACTAACTATGAAAAGCGATGATCATTTGTTAGATTTAGATGAAAGTAGGACTACATCCTTTGGAAAACAGCATTAGCTGATAACAGATATAAGAATCTGGGTTTATCAAACGCTTTTGTGAAAAGATCGGCTTTCTGGTGATCAATGTGAATTTTAACAAACATCAATTAATTTCTTTTCAAAGCAATCACGTATGAAGTGATATTTAATGTCGATGTGTTTTGTTTTCGAGTGCTGAACAGGATTTTTAGTGACAGCTATGGCAGTAGTGTTATCAACATATATAGGAGTGTTAGAAAAGTGTAACCCATAGTCCCTGAGTTGATGTTGGATCCAGATGATTTGAGAACAACAACTAGCAGCAGCAATGTATTCAGCTTCACAGGTTGAAGTAGACACCGACGTCTGCTTCTTGCACTGCCAGGTAACTAATCGGTTCCAAAGAACTAACATCCTGCAGATGTTGACTTGAAGTCTCTCTTGCAGCCACCATAATCCAAGTCACTGTATGCAGTAAGCTCAAAACTATCATTATTAGGGTACCATAAACCCAAGATCCGGTGTACTCTTCAGATAACGCATAATCCTTTTCACAGCAATCAGATGAGACACTCTTGGTTTTGATTGATAACGTGCACACAAGCATGTGGCGAACATGATGTCTGGCCGAGAAGCAGTAGATACATAAGAGAACCAATCATTCCTCGGTACAAAGTGGCATCAATTAACTCCCGCTTTTCATCTGGTGTAATCCCGTGATTGACA